>SJYV01010653.1:0-30679 GCA_006410875.1 Neotragus pygmaeus | reverse complement strand
CCCTGGTCAAGACGGGAACACACCACTGCCTTTTATTCCCATGATTCACCTCAGGTTCCCAGCGGTCAGTGTCCCCACCAGCTTTAGGAAGAGTCTGAGATAGAAGTTCTGTGCCATTCTTAGGCTAAAAACATCAACGTCAATGGGCTGACCATAAGCTCCCTGTGGTCATCAGCCCAGAGGCTGGAAGCCAACGAAATGCCAGCCCACCTGCCCGTTCCCTGCCCCCCGCCAAGTCACCGCTTCCCGAGCTCAGGAGCAGTGTCTAAAACCACTTCTTTCTGCAAGTAACCAGCGGGGAGAGAGCAGGAGAGGCATGCTCCCAAGCATCACCGCTGCCGGTACCGCAGTGACCTACCACACTGAACAGGAGAGGTGACAGGAGGAGGTCAGGGAGAGGGCGGCGAAGGACAGATAAAAGTCCAGCTATACAAAGCTTGTGTTTTTGTTTTCTTTTCCTTTCTCTTTTGTAAAAACCTGTAGCTGCTTTTTAAAACAAAAAGCCTCAAACTAAAATGGCCCTGCTGCCAGACCACGGTGCCCGGGGATGGGAGGTGGGGAGGGGAGGAAGCGGGGGAGGGCAGGGTTAGTCTGCATGGCATGACGCTCGGTCACTCCATGCTCGGTCACTCCGCGGTCGTGATGGAAAGGAGATGAGAATGGAGTCGTTTGCTTGTTCGTTTCGTATTAAAGCAAGCAGGTCAATGCCAGAGATCCATGGGTACAAGCCGGTTGGACAACGGAGCTTTCAGGAGTGGAGGAGAGAAGGGAGATCTCGAAGTCCAGGCCAGGCAGGTGGACGGGGGATCCCTCGGCGAGACTCCCCAGCGTCGGGCGGTGGTGAGGCCAAGGGCAGAATTCTCCCGGGCAGGCCGGGCCCAGCCCCTCAGGCCTTGCTCTCCTCCACCTTGACTGCCCGGGGCTTGATCGCTCCGGTTCGCTTCAGCGGGGAAGCGGCTGAGGGAGGCTCCTGCAGCTTCACGGCTCCCAGGCCGGGCTTCTCATCCACTCGCTGCTTTGCCTTTGGACAGACAGACAGAGACAGAGGAAGTCAGCCTTGTGCGGACATACCTGCCAGGAACCATCGTCCCACCACCTGCTTCCTGCTCCTACGTCAAGAGGAAAGCTACCCTAAGAAGCCCATCTTTCAGTCAAGGGCCAGACTCAGAAACGCCTCTCCTGGGCAGGACCCTGGCCTGAGAAGGCTTTGCTCCCTCCCAGGGCGCTGAGTGCAGTGATTCAGAGAGGTAGGAGGCCCGGGCCCGGGGAAGCATCTGTGCTGCCCAGGGGCCTCTGCAGGAGTGGCCCACCCAAGGCCGCCCCAGGGACCTTCTCAAATCAGCGCACTCCAGCCCGTGCTGCAGGGGCGCGGGGCCTCTTGACCAACTCGGCCTCCCAGATCCTCAACCCTCCCAATTCCCGTTTTGGGTGAGCCTTTCCCCAAGCCCTTAATGCAACCTCCAGAGTCAGAGCCAGGGGCCCCGTACGCTGCAGCTATGCACAGGGAGGGTGTCACTGAGTGAGCAGCCTGGTTCTGCCCCTCACACAGTGGTGTGGGTTCTCAAGGAAGCTTTAGAAGCTCAGCCCTAGCAACTCAGAGAGCGACCCTTGGGGAACTGGGTTAGGAGAAGTGAACTGAACAACGGAGCCTCTGCCTCCACCAGCCAGGAAGGCTGTCTTGCAAACATCCCACACATGACTTGTCTGAGCTCTGGAGCCCGGTCACATTTTAGAGGAGTGAAGAGATCGTGCCAAAGGCAAAGATACTGAGCCAGCCCTCTCATTATAAACGGGAGAATGTCAGTCCGTCTGGACCCCACCCGGCCAAGAGAAGAACGAGACACAGCACTTACTAGGCCAGCACGCACAGGCACACACACCAGGCGCACACACGCCAGGCACATACGTGCCCGCATACCCCCGGCTTCTAGAGCTGATCCCCGGGCCTAACCGGGTCCCAGCACCTTCACAGCCCAATCGCTACAGAGGGAGAGTCCCCCTTCTGGCGTGACCTCCTCCGTGGAATCCGCATCCTCCCTTCTCAGCAGGACAGGGAAGGATCCAGACGCCCAGGAAAAGGAGAAGCGCCTTCTCCAGGAGGGACGCGGGCTCCCGGCGCCGCTCTAAGCGCCAGGGCACGTCTCCCTCTAACAGGGGCACACAAACGGGCCGGACAGGCCCTCCTCTTTTGGCACTTGGAGACGGGCCTAAGCGTCCGGGGCTGGAGGGTCTGGAAAGCCATCTTCTACCTGTTGAACGTAGTGTCCCTGCACAGAGCCCATGTTAACTGCTGATCCAGAGGGCTTCCCACTGGGGCTAGCAGAGCTAGGCCTGAAAAAACCAAAGGAGGGGGTGAGAACACACGCGTCACCACGGAAACGGAGTCAAGCCTCCATCGGAGGACACAGACCCAGACAGCCAGAGCACAGGGGGCGAGGGTGTCGCCATGGGGCCCTGGCACCTCCAACCCAGTTCACAGGGACACACCTGAGGGGCAGTGGCCAGGTCCCACCATGGGCAGACACCGACCAAAGGACAGTCACCAACCGTCTCTCAGGTTTGGAGGGTCTGGGACCAACTTGATGCTCCAGACAAAAGGGCTGTAAGATCTGACACGTGAAGGGACTCCCTGGTGGCCCAGTGGTCAGGACTCCGCTTTTNAAGGACAGTCACCAACCGTCTCTCAGGTTTGGAGGGTCTGGGACCAACTTGATGCTCCAGACAAAAGGGCTGTAAGATCTGACACGTGAAGGGACTCCCTGGTGGCCCAGTGGTCAGGACTCCGCTTTTGACTGCCATGGATCTGGGTTCAATCCTTGGTCAGGGAATTAAGATCCTATAAGCCGAGTGCCACAGCAGATACATATGTATATGTATAATTGATGAAATAAATAAAAAATAAAAACGAGCTTAAACTCCAATAGGAGTTTAGACTTTAAAAAGAAGGGAACTCCCTGGGGATCCAGAGGTTAGGACTCGGTGCGCACACTGCTGGGGCCCAGGTCCAGCCCCTGGCTGGGGAATTAAGGCCCTGCAAGCCATACAGTGCACCCCCACCAAAGAAGGCCTGACACATCAGCTACGCCAAGTATCCTTCCAGTCTCCATTTGGAAGTGGAGGGTAGTGGGTAGCAAAGAATAATACCAAAAGTAATAAAATTGTAAATCATCTTTCTACATGTGTACCATTGATAGACAACTAGCTCCAAGGATGTTAATTAACCAGGTGCTGTGTGGCAAAAAGGGCCTCCCTGGTGGCTCAGTGGTAAAGAATCCACCTGCCAACGCCAGAGAAGCGGCTTCGATCCCTATGCAGGGATAATCCCTTGGAGAAGGAAATAGCAACCCACTCCAGTATTCTTGCCTATGAAATCCCACGGACAGAGGAACCTGGTGGTCTATAGGCCATGGGGCCACAGAGTCGGACACCACTTAGCAACTAAATAACATGTGGAAAAGTATTCTGCGGTCAAAGGTCATGAGAAGAGCTCAACAAGACCCCCTGAGGGCCAGGGGAATGTAAGCCCTCTGCTGAGGTGCACCCTGACTCCCCAGCAAGCCCTCCAGGGCTCACACCCCCCTGCCAAGTATCTGGTCAAGGAAACTTTCTTTGACAGGGCGTGCATCCGAAGCCCTGTCTCCAGAAAACTTGGGCAACACTGCACTATAAACCACTCCCATTCTCCCAACCCCACTAAGACACCAACAAAGGCTACCAGCTACGCTTGTCTTTTCTAAGCATTCTCCCAAGAACAGAGCCACTGCTGCCATGCCGACAGTGAATGGACACAGGCGACTCTTGTTACGTGGGCGTGCCTTTTCCAGGTTTGCCTCCAAGGAAGGCTCTCCGATCGGACGGGGGTAAAACCTGCCTGTGGCAGCAGGGGAATCCCTTTGTGTCTGAAGCTTCCTTTTTCCTACCCAAGCTCACTGTTCGCTGCTGCTGCCCATAGATCTTTCTACAGGTCTGTAGTTTTGGCCTGTATGAAAAATATGCTTGAAAACAACAAGAAAAAAAGTCAAGCCAGAAGAGTGAAAATAAGAACAGGAAAGATAATGAAACGGGGCAACAAAAACCCCTTTCTCAGGAACTGCAGCTGGAGAAAGACTGACGTGAAGGAGGGCGACTCGGCCTTCACGCTCCTGGTCGAGGGGGCAGGCGGCTGGCTGTGTGGGGGTGAGCTCAGCCATACCTACGCGGTCACCTAACATAGGCACTGCAGGTCACGCACACCTGTGTTCCTCACGGGCAAAGAGGAGGGAATTCCAGGAACCCTCCACGGTTAACAAGAGTCAACTGTACCAACCCTTGGGCCAGACCCCAGAGTGCGGGGCCTTCCCAGCCTGTGCAAAAGCTGTCAGAACTGGACGCTCCCTAACTTCCTATCATACTAAGAACTGCTGACCCTTGAACAAGTGCACGGGGTCCACGTACACGCAGATTTTTTTCAATATACACGTACTACACAACCCACAGTTGGCTGAATACTCAAATATGGAACTGTGGATATGAACGGCTATGAAGTTATACTTGACTTCTCAACCGCGTGAAAGATCAGCACCCCTATCTCCTATAAGTTCAAGGGTCAGCCATAACTCACCCATGGCTTACATACACCAAGCCCCCTCTGAATCCAGCAAGCGACCTAGGACACTTACTAGAGGTGGAGGTGGATCCAGAGGAGGTCCACTCATGCCCGCGAGCCCAGAGCAGCAAGCCCTAGGGGGTCAGAAGCCCATGGGGGACACGTGGCCCCAGGAGAGGAGTCCCCGCTCCAGAGTGCGCACCCCCATGCTAGAGAGTATTTTACGAAGAACCTGGTGAGAAGGCTGCCAGTAGCCAGGGTCGGCCCTGAGGTTACCGTGATATCAGCCTTTCCTTTCCCTATCTCTCCACAAAGTTCTCTGGCATCAGAACAGTTTATGACTAAAAAAAGCGGAACCATCCCCAAATCTCCTGCATCCCCGCACTGCAGCTTCCTGATGACAGGTGGGCTGACAAAGGTGACCCCAGCTCAGCGCCCTGCTCTCCCAGGGCCCATGACTGCACCTTGAGAGCTCGCTGTGAGCACCCAACCCCAGGGTGGCACTTTACCTGTAGGTCTGCGGTGACGGCACGGAGCCTCCTGAAGGAACATTCTGTTTACTGTCGGCAAAGTGGAAGCCCTTCATCTCCATCTGAGAGGACTAGAGACACCAGGAAGGGAAGCGACAGAGTCACAGGAGGGCCCTGGGGACAGCTGCCCCCAAACCACCACCCTGGGCAGAGCTGGGGCTGTGGGGTGGGGTGTGGTGGTGCCACGAGATGAGGAGGATGGACACGCACCGCTGAGGCCGCCCTGTGTGGAACCTGGAGCTGGCAAGGGCTGTGGCCNGACAGCTGCCCCCAAACCACCACCCTGGGCAGAGCTGGGGCTGTGGGGTGGGGTGTGGTGGTGCCACGAGATGAGGAGGATGGACACGCACCGCCGAGGCCGCCCTGTGTGGAACCTGGAGCTGGCAAGGGCTGTGGCCCCCGGACCTCAGCAGCAGCCCCTAAGGCCCTCATGACCCGTGCACTCAGGCCTGTCCGTGCTGTAGTAACAGGTGAGCAGGAGCTCCTGCCTTGGGACCGAGAGGACTTGGCAGAGAGCAGGAAGCCAGCCATCTGTGAGGCCCAGAGCCTCCACGCTGCACGACAGCTATGGCTCCTAACTTACAAGGAGGGTCCCCCAAGGCCAGGACTCCCCCGCTGGCATCCCAGGATCACAGCAAGACGGAGTGAGCCTCACCTCTCTGCTGGTGTTGAGGACCGAAGGCTGGGACCCGGGGGCGAGGATCCTGCGGGGGGCCCCGCCTGAGAGGCTCTGTGCCTGGGGCAGCTGGATGGGCTGTGGCAGGAGCAGGGGCTGCTGCCCGGAGCCATACCGGGGCAGAGGCAGCTGGGAGCCAGGCAGGGGCATCGTCAGCTGCTGGACAAGGGGCACAGTCAGGAGGAGCACGCGTGTCCGAGAGCAAGCCCGTGTCGCATTTCAGGGTTGCTCAATCCAGAGGAGGAAACAAGCTCCCCCCCCGCCCCTCCGCAGAACAGATTCTCGACAGACCACAGCAGCAATCACCCTAATTTTACACTCGGGAGAGCAGGAGAAAAGAACCACAGGCTGGCTGCCGGGGTCGCAGGGAGGGAGAGAAAGCTCAGCGAGGCCCAGAGACCTCCTCCTAAGCAGTGGCCCAGTGAGTCCCCCAAAGAAGAGAGCTGGAGAGCAAGGGTGTCTGTGGCCCCTTTCGTGACACGAAAAGGCAGGAGTCCCTTATGCTTTGCCTCCAAAGGCAACAGAAAGCAGCCGGGGTCCAGGGCTTAGGACTCCCAGCGTCTCTGGGTCCTTCTGAAGCCTGTCATGACAGGACGAGGTGGGGACCACCAGGCCCAGGGGAATGCTCCTGAAGGCTGAAGCGAGGTGTCAGAGAGCAAGCAGGTGGGCCGGGAGGCCCAGGACGGGGAGCCGGGGGCCACCACGTGTCGTCTCTCAGTCATGCTCCTCTTCATCTCCCTGCTATTGAGTCCACAGTGGAGGGTCAGAAGGATCTATTGGAATCGCATCACTGAGACGAGTGGCAGTCACACGTACCCTGGGCAGAGCACTGATGGGGGTGAGGGTGGGAGCAGGGTAGACAGGACAAGAAAGGCCCAAACTCTGAATACTTTTCAGAGGTACAGCTGACGGAATGGGCTTAAGCATCAGTAAGGGATTGGGAGGAACAGGAACCCAAAGACGACCCTGCTGGACATGAAGTTTGCTCCCCTTAAGTTTAAGATACTGTGAGTTGTGAGCAGAAATGGCAGGCAGCTCACTGGGTCTGAGTTCACTAAGTCCAAGAGACAGGTCTGGGCTGAAGACAGAACCAGGGAGAGCTGTGCTGGGATGAGGCTCAGAAGCACAGGTCTAGATAGAGCCCAGGAGGCACAGTGACTTACTGCCAGGGGAGGCGAGGCGGAAACAGCAGAGGAGATGGAGGAGGAGGGCCTCAGGGAGAGCAGAGAACCAGGGGCAGCATCCCCGCGGCCCAGCGAGCCTGACGTACAAGCTGAGTACAAACGACAAGGAGTGGGAATTCCCTGGTGGTCCAGTGATTAGGGCCCCGCGCTTCCACTGCATCTGGGTCAGACGCTGCTGACCAGGCAGGAGGAGGAGGAGGAAGGGCAGGCTCAGTAATGTGGAGCAGGCTGATGCCCTTAAAGGGTTTCCTTTGTTAGAAGAAAGAGGAAGACAGGGTTGCCTGGGGATGTGGCCGAGGGTGGCAGGTGCTAATGCGCGCTAGGGCAGCACCCGGGTGGGTGAGGACAAGCTGCCGCTCCTGCCCCAGGGCCCTTCCTGGCCTTCAGAGATCCTGGTTACGACTCACAGTTCTTTGTGGACACAGGAGGCACCGTCAAGGTGGGGGAGAAGGCAATGAACAGACGAGGTACCAAGACCGGGAACTGTGCATCCAGGGAGGCTGTGCGTCGGGTGGGGAGGGCCCTGTGTGAGTGCAAGGGGCTGTCTGGAGAGATCTGTATTCATTCTGAATCTAGCCACCAGGAACTCTGCATGCAGGGGGCTGTGCGTTGGGTGGGAAGGGCCCTGTGTCTGTGGAGGGCCGTCTGAAGGGTCTGCATTTAGCCTGAATTCATTCACAGGCAGAGGCAGGCCAGGGTTTAACCTGGGTGAGCACAGAGGTGAGGGTGGGAAGCTGAGTACAAACGACAAGGAGTGGGAATTCCCTGGTGGTCCAGTGATTAGGACCCCACGCTTCCATTGCAGACTACAGGTTCAATCCCTGGTCAGAGAACTAAGATCCTACAAGCCATGGTGCACCCCATCCCACGAGTAGGGAAGTAGGAGGGAGTCTTAAAAAGTGGTTGGACGTAGTTGGTCACTAGAGGGAGGGGGTGAAAAAATTCAAGGTGGTGACCAGGTAGGAAGAACCCTTAAGTCCGAGACAATGGGAGAGGTGCAGCTGCAAGCAGGGACCAGTCCAGACCGTGGACTGGTGAGCGGAGCCCCGGGGGTGAGAAGGCTGCGGAAGGGTCATCCACAGAGACGTCTGCCCTGCCAAGAACCACACGGCAGTGGAGCTGAAGATTGATCCAGGGACCAAAGGAAGGGAGTGACCCTCAGAACAGGCTAATGTGCTCACGGGCCAGGAGGACATGGAACCAGAGATCCTGTCACCTGGTGCTTGCAGCACATGGTGGGTGGGGGTAAGGCCAGGGTTAGAGGGTCTAGAAGCATGAGTAAGCACGAGAGAGGACACTCAGCACCCCTGAGCCTGGGTAGGGGGAGAGGCTGCAAGAGAAGCCAGGTCTCGGGGCTGTTCATGGGGGGTGGAGGAGCCAGCCCAGGCCTGAGCCCAGGTACCAGTCACAGCGGCCACGAGCCACACAGAAGCCAGGGTGCGTCAAAAAGCAGATACGAGGGAAAAGGGTCATGAAGAAAAGAGACCTGGGGCTTGGAAGTGGGCATGACTGAATTCCTGACCTGCGGGAGCTGGGAGTCCAACATCTGGGAGGCGCCAAGCCCGGCCGCCTGGCTGAGCGGGCCCTCGTAGACCAGGGCCTGGCTCCCACTCATGGGCTGGTAGGGCGAGCCGGACTGGGGCTTCACCATCTCCAGGGGCTGCATGCCGGGGAACGCCGAGTAGGGGGCCTTCAAGGCTGTGCCTCCGGAGAGGATCATGGTGCTGGGCGGCGACAGGCTGGGGTGCATGTACACCTGAGACCTGCGAGAGCCAGACGGAAGGGCAGGTCAGGCACGCGGCTGTGTCGGCTGCTCTCGCCTCAGACCCCGGGCACTCGCTCCCACGCGGGCTCTTGGCTCAGCCCCAGGGGTTCTGACTCAGAAGCCTGGGATGGGGCCTGAGAACCTGCATTTACAACAAGCTCCTAGATGCTGCTGCTGCTGCTGCTAGTCTAGGGACCCCAGTTTGACCATCACCGTATTAAGCGGACATACAGGCTATAGGAGACACAGGAAAACCTGTGTGATGCCAAAAACACAGGACAGACACACTGAGCGTGTGGGCCAGGGGCGGCCAGGAGGGAGAGCAGGGAGGGGGCAGGAGGACGCGGGGACAAAAGACAAGGCTGGGCCTGTGGTCTTGCCCACAGCATGGCTCACCCCCCACTCCCAGCCCCCTCAGACATACTCGCAGCAACTGGTGGCCGAGGGACCAGCCCCACAGGCTGGNGCAGGGAGGGGGCAGGAGGACGCGGGGACAAAAGACAAGGCTGGGCCTGTGGTCTTGCCCACAGCATGGCTCACCCCCCACTCCCAGCCCCCTCAGACATACTCGCAGCAACTGGTGGCCGAGGGACCAGCCCCACAGGCTGGGAAGGCCGGCAGCCCTAGGGGCAAGCCGCCGAGCCCCCAGACCCGGGCCTCTCACCTGAAGGGCTGCAAGGAGCTGAAGACCTCCTGAGACTGGGAGACGGGCAGCCCAGCCCTCAGTCCCAGCTGCGCCTGCGCTTGCAGAGACGTGTGAAGGGAAATCGGGATCTGCTGGGCAGCGGCGGCCTGCAGACGAGAGGCGGGCGGTCACTGCGCTGCCCTGCAAGCTGCTTCTCGCAGCCCACCACCGGCACCCCGGCACCCCTACCCCGGCCCTTCTCCCGGGGCAGCCGACCCCGCCCTCAACGCGAACGCAACACTATCTGCCTGCGCTTCCTTCCTTCTCGGGAGCGAGCAGAGAACTGGCAGCAACCCCAAACCAGCACAGTCGTCCCTACACTGGACCCTGCACAGTGGGACGAGCCTGAGCTCCACGGCCAACAGAGGCGGGTTCAGAAACCGAACGGTGGATGGAAAATGCCACGGACAGAGGAACATGTGCGGTATGACCCAATTACGAGACCTTGCAGAACCAAACGACATGACGTTTAAGAATATGCTCTGAAAAGACCAGGACGGGCCGTGTCCTCTGCCCCTGGGGCAGCGCTTCACCCTGGTTTCTGCAGGCACAGGACCCCCCATGGAAGGCCCAGCACCAGCTTCAGGAGGAGACTCCCACACGCGGCCCCTGGCAGCACAGCAGTGTGCCCACTGTGCGTGAACACAGACACCTGCTCACTTCTACAACTACCTCTTTCTAACGCATCCATGCCTGGGAGTCTAGGCCTTTCTTCTCTTCATCAGAAGGATACCTGATCACCAAAGAGAATTCCATTTCAGTGAATTCCCCGGCTAGGGTGCAGGAGGGAGAACGTCAAGAAAGGAAAGCTAAGTGGTCCAGAGCACTCAGCTCTGTCCCTCCTCCTCGGCTCTCACGTGCTCACTCAGTAAACAATACCTGGCTGCTGGAACGTGCCAGGCACAGGGCAGTAACGTGACGGGTGTGAAACACGAGACAGGCCGTGAACGGGCACGTGAAGCAGCCAATCACGCCCCGTGCTGCGCCCTCCCCCGTGTCCCTTGGTCGCCGGTCTCGCTGGCATCACCTGTTGGAAACTCTGCTGCTGAGGTATGGTCTGAGGAACCAGCCGGGGCTGACTTGCAAACACATGGCCGTCCAGGTAGAGAGGTGGCAGGTGGCTGCCTGGAAACAGAATTCGAGGCAGGGGAACAGGATCAAGTCTCACTGTCCCTGAAGGTCCAGCAAAGCAGTGGGGGAGGGAACGCAGCAGAGCTGCGCCTGGGCTCCTGTGCAGCCTGGGGGGAGGGGCCGCTGCAGCCGGCCTCCCGTCTTGCCCACCGCCCTGCACACCCAGGGAGGGCTCGGTCATAAAGGAGGCTGCCGTGGTCTCTCAGTCACGTTCCTCTTCATCTCCCTGCTATCGAGTCCACAGTGTAGGGCCAGAAGGATCTACTGGAGTCGCATCACTGAGACGCTGGCAGCTGGGCCCCCTGAATCCCCACGGGCCCCTTCGGGCCCTGGCACTGTGACCAGCACAGTGACGACTGGGGTGAAACTGGTCCCTGCTTCCTGAGGCCCTCCCCAGGTGTGAGCTCCTCTCACCAGCACGGCGACCCCACCCCTGGCCCTCACAGCCCTGCGCTGCTTCACAGAGGAGGGGCAAAGGCTCAGACAGCTGCTCAGGCGACAGTCTCTGCTGGGGCCTCTCTCCAGGAGGCGAGAGAGCCCTGTCACCTCCCAGGGTTGGAAGCCAAGAGCAGCAAGGGCCAGAGACCAGGGCACACAGGAACCCGTGGCCCCCAGCCGGGAACACACTCCTTAGGTCAAGGCGAGGAGTGCTCAGGGCTACGAACCCTGTGTTTCCCTCGAGGGAATGGAGAAGCATCCCTGAGCTGGCCCAGGGGAGAGGTACCTGGAAGGGATGCAGAAGGTGCAACCGAGGCCACGGGCACAGGGGGCATGGAGACGCCACCAAAGGAGCTATAGCTGACCCCGCTGGAGGCCCCCCCGGAGGATGGGGGCTGCAGGCCTGAGCCGGCGCCTCCTGGCGAGCTCTGCTCCGGCAAGCTGGGCGAGTTTTCCCAAGCCTTGCGCGCAGACTCCATCTTCAGAAACAAGGAGGTGGGGGAGATGGAAGTTACCACCCGGAAGGCAGGGGTGGTACAAGCTGAGCCCCGGGGTGCAGGGAGGGGGTGTGCCGGGGTGGGGTCTGCGTGCTCTTGCTCCCTCACAAGCTGGGCCCCAAATTACCTTCAGAGTGAGGTCGGCGGTAGGGAAGGACATGTGGGAGAGGCCGATGGCCCTCTGGATGTGGTGGTCCCGCCGCAGGATGGGGATGCTGGGGGCCAGCCCGGCCTGGAGGGAAGGACACAGTGGGACCCCTGCAGGCGGGGGAGCCACGCCCCTCCTGCCTGGACCCAGCGTCCCAGCAGGGCTGCCGTGTTTCGGCAGGAGCAGCAGAGCTGGCGACAAGCACGCAGGCCCCACTGCACGGCACGGAAGCCCCAGCTCCTGTCTCAGCCCCTTCCCCCAAACCGTGACAAGAGGCCCTGGAAACAGGGCCAGAAACATAGCGCTAGACCCCCTTCCTGCCGTGCCCAGCACCCACCTGCAGGTCACAGGATTTCTGAGAAACTGCAGAGTAAAGAAACTTTGTTTATTTAGCACAGCATTCTCAAACGTGTGTGACCGTGGAACCGGGAAAGTTTTGAATCACAAAGTGCCAAATACACCAGACCTTAGGAGTTACACCACTCCACTTTAAGTGCACAAAACCAGGGCGTGGAACAACTTGTCACGCGCGTGTAGCTAGAAACGGCACCACGACACAAACCGAGCTGGGTGGTAGAAGCACAGACTTACGTTACTGGCCAAGGCGTCCTGAAGCCTGACAACTGGATTCCCCGCGGGACCAGAGGCAGAGCCGGGCTGCAAGCTGAAATCAGAGTCCTAGGGGAACAAAAGCCCCCAGAAATCACCTTGGCTCACCTTCTGGCAGAGACACACATGAAGTAGACCCATAGCCTCAGCAACTCAAAACACCCAGTATGGACTTCCACGGTGGTCAGGGGCTAAGACTGGGATCCCAAAGCAGGGGGCCTGGATTCAATCCCTGGTCAGGGAATTAGATCCCATATGCCGCAACTAAGATCAAAGACTCCATGTGATGCAACTAAGACCTAGCACAGCCACATAAATAAATTAGCAGTATTCACCACGTGAACAAACAGCCAGCTGCTCCCCAACATCCCCCGAGCAAGGCGGCCATCCCCGTCTCTGTCTGGCTTCCTGCTTGGTCTGAGAACCTGCCTGGCACTGGCAGGGAGACAGGGCCAGCCCACAGCAGCTCTTCACCCAAGATGCCACCCCACAACATCCCCTGGAGTGCTGCCAGCACCTACCACCCTGCTCCTCCAGGAAAGGGCCCTCCTCCCGCTCCAAGCACCAAAAACGGGGCTTGGGGCAGGGACGGATAGAAGAAAGCCTCACCTTCGGATTGACTCCAAATTCAATGGGCGGCACCGGCAGCACAGAGTCCACGTGAATCTCCACCCCGTTAACAGGGGGAGCCACGGCCCCCTGCAGCCGCTCGGCCCCCTCGGAGCCCTTTCTGTTTTTCAGAGAGCGCTCGTTGCCGATGGGTCCTGGTCTGTGCTCCTTGCTCTGTCCCGAGCCTTGTTCTGAATCCTTGACAGAAAAGCAAAGAGGCTAGGATACACAGCCTGGAGTGACCATGACCTCTAGCTTCCAAGGAACTGAGAGCCGGAAAAGAAGACAAAAGACACCAGCCCTTCTGCCCAGCCTGGCCCCTGAGCGCAGGGCTCCAGATTACCTTTGGCTCTGACTGCTTTTGAGTCTGTTCCTTGTGGCCGTCGGCCTTGGGCTCCAGGCCGGGCCCGCCTGCCTCCTCGGGCTTCAGGGTGCCATATGGGGAGCTGCGCTGCGAGGAGGTCGCTGAGGACTCTCGGGACTCGGCGCTCAGGTCAACACCGCTGTCTCCCTGGCTGCTCTTAAAGCCCTGCTGTGCAGGACACACGGCCAGTCAGCACCCGAGTCCCGCAGAGCGAGACCTGGGGCATGACATGCCTCCCGGCCAGAGCCCGTGACCCCCAGTACACGTGGGCCCCTGCACTGTGCGCACGGCCAGACGCCAGGGACCCAGGGTGGGCACTCCCTGGCCACCCCCTCGTTCTCCTTCCCACACACCTGAAAGCAAGACTGGAGCCCAGCGATGACCCAGGCTCACCGTCTGGCCTGGGAGAGCCTGGGCGGCAGCTGCGACGGCCTTGGGCTGTGAGCCCACGCTGGGTGCTGGGGGCCACTCACCTCAGCAGAGCCAGGCTCGGTGCTGGTGAAGGCAGTGGCAGCTTTGGTCCAGGAGTCACTGGCCGAGGCCTGAAGGGGGAGGGCTGCTGAGGAGGAAGACAGAGTCAGGACACCAAAGAGGAGCCACTCAGCCAGAAACACGACCAGGGGCAGCTCACACGAACTCAGGCCTCCAAACCACCTCCCTCCTCAGCCTGACACCTTCACTCTACTTCCCAACGTTCCCAGAAACCTCTCCATCAACGAGCGTCCCAAGATTTCATGGATGATGAGCCCCAGGTAAACACACCAGCAACTTCTCACTCATAGGGACTAGAACTCTGTATCACTACCTCTGCTGTGGTAAAGCTTTTTTCACATAAGCCAACTATTTATTTCTACAAACTGGAATCTCTCTACAAGTCTTTGATGGAGAAGGCAATGGCAACCCACTCTAGTACTCTTGCCTGGAAAACTCCATGGACGGAGGAGCCTGGTAGGCTGCAGTCCATGGGGTTGCTAAGAGTCAGACACAATTGAGCGACTTCNCGAGCGTCCCAAGATTTCATGGATGATGAGCCCCAGGTAAACACACCAGCAACTTCTCACTCATAGGGACTAGAACTCTGTATCACTACCTCTGCTGTGGTAAAGCTTTTTTCACATAAGCCAACTATTTATTTCTACAAACTGGAATCTCTCTACAAGTCTTTGATGGAGAAGGCAATGGCAACCCACTCTAGTACTCTTGCCTGGAAAACTCCATGGACGGAGGAGCCTGGTAGGCTGCAGTCCATGGGGTTGCTAAGAGTCAGACACAATTGAGCGACTTCATTTTCACTTTCATGCACTGGAGAAGGAAATGGCAACCCACTTCAGTGTTCTTGCCTGGAGAATCCCAGGGACGGGGGAGCCTGGTGGGCTGCCATCTATGGGGTTGCACAGAATCGGACACAACTGAAGTGACTTAGCAGCTTAGCAGCAGCTACAACTCTTTAAACAAGTCAAGCTGATTATTACCCAACTGTTATTAGCTCAATCATTCTTAAGAATCCAACAAAAGTCACGGACCCTGTCTGTGTGCACAAAACCTCCAGAGCTCTTTTGCAAGATCCAGGGCCCTTCTGAAGCCATCCACACACCCCTGGTCTGAGCAACCACAAGACATTGCACAATCCAGGAGGGAAAGCCTTGATGGCCAAGGTCGACTCCTGAGTTGGTCCACCCTGCTTGACCAAGCTGGAAGGTACGTATTTTTGGACATTTACGCTGCGACACCCACCACTCTCACAAAACCAAACTAATACCAAAAGTTACTAAAAGGCTATTTTACTTTCAATCAGGGTTGATAATTTTCCAATATTACATTGAAATGTGTTAGAATCAAGGTTTTCATCAGAAACATGAAGACAGGCCGTGTGGTAAAATTAGAATCAGGCTCGGAATCACCGGTGATTAGAATCACCCGGCTGCTCTTGGGTGTCTGTCACGTGGCTCCAGAGGTGTCACTTCACTCTGGAAGCCTCAGCTGCTCTGAATAAAAGACCTAGGAACGGATGATTTCACCAAGTTCCTGCTGCCCACCCTGCAGGCGCCTTGCCCAAAGCAGGAACTCAAGAACAATCTGCTCAAATGGTTTTGTATTTTAAAATGAAACATTACCAGAAAAATACCACTGGTAAGAAATTCTCTTAACTTCAGGGCAACAGATTTTCTATAAATTAAGAGACACCCTAGTCTGGTTTCAAGTCTAAGACAGCATTTGGAGAGAAGTTGACAGAAACCTCCTTCTGGCAAGGAAAGGGCGCACAGCACAGACGGGAAAGCTCTGGACTCCTGTTCTCCCAGTCATCTGCTGCTCGCCCTCAAGGTAAGAAGGAAGGATAACTGATGTGGGCAACAGTCAAACCAACTCCTGAGCGACCTCGGCCAGGCGGGGTGGGGACCACTCTTTCCCGTCACTGGATGCGGAATGCTCTGCTCACCACCACGCTTCAGGCAGGGAAACTCTTACATCTGCTCAGAGGCTGCAGCAGCACATGGTGCTCAGATGGCATTAACCCCAGACAAGGGAAGCCAGGAGACAGGCAGTGCTGTGCCTATGCTCATGGCTCCAAGGCAGAATCCTCCCTGAGATGGGCCCCAAGCCTGGGAGGCGGCCCGAGGTCCAAACACAAGCTCTTACCCTGGCTGCTGCTCTCCCAGATCTCGGTGCCCAGGCTGCTGCCCGGCACAGGCCCATCGCCCTGCTCCAGGCACAGGTTGTTCTGCTTCTTCGCAAACCGAGGAGGAATTCGAGAGGAGAGACTTCGGCCTTTGACAGGAACCTACGGAGAAGAGGGTGATAGGGTCCAGCCTCGATGGCAGACATGAAAAATGAGTCCCCCCCCGGAAGACGACTGTGGGCTCCAAAACCACACCCGGAAACTGCTCCAGAGAATTCACCAACCGTCGGTTAAGACCTCAACCACGCAGGAACTGCAGTGCCAACCAAACCACCCCTGCAAGTGCCCAGTGGGCTGAGATCTGAGACCACAGTAGGAGTAGGCTGGACTTCAGGAGCTAACAGAGGTCTGTGTCCTGCTCAGCCCGTTTCAGCTGGTGTCACCAAGGATCAGTTACCCTCTGAGAGCAGGGAAATCACACCATCTACCCCATGGAGCACAGTGACAGGGGGCCCTGGGAGGCAGCACCTGCTTACAAGCATGCCTTTCTTCCTCTCCCAGCCCAGGCCGAATTCAGAACACTCTTGACGCCGCAGGCTACAGGTGTCCCTGCGTCCCAGCCCCGCGCCCCCTCCCAGCGCGCCCCGTACCTGCACGGCTTGCTCCTTCTTTCTCCTCTCCTCCTCCAGCAGGCGGCGCTGCTTCTTGGTCAGGACTTCAATGAAGCCTTCGCCCACCAGAGAGCCCACCTCACTCTCCTCCCCAGGGCTGGATCCGCAATTTTCAATGATGGCGTCTGAACCAAGATTCACAAGGAAGGGCAATGGTTCCATTTACTGAAAGCTAAGGATAACCTAACCCTACAGACACCTGATATCTAAGCACTGAGTCAGCTCAAAAGGCCAGGCCTCAGCATATTCACCATCACCAGGCTCTAGGAAACCCAGTGAGGATTTCTACACCCTTCTCACAACCCTGCAATGCACTGTTATCTCAAACCAAACAGGTCACAGTTAAGAAAACAGGCCTCAGAGACACACACACCTAAGTCCCAGCTCCACTGCTAACCAGCTGTGTGACCCTGAATAAACCACTCAGCTTCTCTGGGGCTCAGCTTCCCATCTTTAAAACTGAGACATTGCAGGGGTGTTACGGGAGTGCAGCAGGGCAGTGAGCAACACAAGGGCAGGAATCCTTCCTGTTTGCTCTTAACCCAGTACGTATTGTGCCCCGAACCTAAGATATTCAGCGAAAGGGCAAACTCAGCAACCCACAGCGGTGGCCATGGCCCACCACCCCACTGCCGTTTCGCCTGGATCCTCCTTCCCCTGAAGATGGGAGCTGACACTCACGTCCGTAGCTCAGGTCGAATGGTTTCATGGTCTCTCCCTGCTCGCCTGACCTCTGGGCAGCCAGCTTGGCCCCCTTCTCTGCCTTTTCACAGGAGGCCTCGGTGACGTCAGTGGCAGCATGGGTTGCCCGCTCCAGGGCGTAATGGCCGCTCCCACTGCTGCAGCCAAGACCTCCAGGCAAGGCCTCGTCTGGGGACCTAGAGAGGAAAGAGGATCTTGTCAGCTCAGAAGTGGCCCAAGGTGAAGCCGCATACACACCCAGCACACACCCAAGCTCAGCCCTGGTCTCCGTCATTTAATCCAGCTGTCCCCTCCACCCAGCAGAAGGGGTGGCTGGTTACACACTGCCGCAAGCCTGTGGGGAGGCTGCCCCAGACCACTGCTCCAGCAAAGCCCCTGGGAAAGCTGCTCTGTCCTCACCCCCTCCCCTGACTAGTACTCCTGTCCTTTCCGTTTGCCTACCATGCCCGGTAGGGCTACAGAAGAGATAAGGGGCAAGGCTTAGAACTGGGCTGCAGAGGGAGCCCAGGCCTCGCTCCACTGTCAGTGCCCTGGGGCAGAAACCAGAAGCAAAGCCAGGTCTTGGCATCCAGGGCCTAGAAAGCTCCTCTAGATCCGCACCGGCAGGAACCCGCATTCTCCTGAGGTGCCTTGTTCAGAGATACGAGTGAGCTACAGGCCAGGCCTCTGTGCCCTCAACTCTTGAGGAGGCTGGAAAGCCGGACAATTGTCTTCCCCGGCACCTGGGCGGGGCCGGAGCCACATCAGGGATGCAGGCTGCACGGGCTCTGCCCCTACCCTGATCCCGGGCCAGCTGTGGGCAGCGAGCAGACATCAAGCACAGGGCACCCACCCCAACGCCTCTGAGTCTGGAGAGGCGTCCTTTGGGCCTTGGGAATCACTCACAGCCCCTGTTTACTGCCTGGCTATCACCAAGTGTGGGGGGTTATCCCCGGGGTAGGGTTGCTTGTCTTTTGTGGAAAAGCAAAGGCACTCAGGGAATATCTCTCTGCGGGGCCAGGAGGCCAGCAATGCCCCAGCAAAGAAACTGCCTGGCACAGTCAGGGGTCGAGGAGTCTGGGGAACAGACCAGTGCTCACCAGGCGCCACGCACAGGGAGCGACCCCAACCCTGTGGTGGTGGCCCCTTGGCCGGACTCTGAGGAGACAGACGGAGACTGAACCCTGGAGTGGTACTGGGACAGCCACTCCAGGGCCTACCGGACGGGGCCTCCGGTCTCGGCTCTGAAACAACAACACACCCCAGAGAAGCAGACAGCAGGGTGAGAGCCAACGATGGAGGGGCCCACACACGATGGCCTCGGCGGGCGGTCGCCCTGGAGCACAGCAAGAGGGAAGGGGTCGGGGCCCTGACACACGGCGGGACAGCATGCGTGAGGTGCTGCCGGAAACACCGGCTGACAGAACCACAGCAACAAAGAAGAACCCGGGACTCTGCTTCTGGTTTACCTTTTGGCTTTCAGAGGCGTCCCGTTCTGATGACTCTCATAGCGGGGAGAGGTGTCACCGCCACCTGGCCTAACAGACTTCTCCCCAAACCCTCCCGGCTCCAGCTTCCGGCTCTGCCTGTCCACCAGGGGTCTCTGGCCTGAGAAGCTCCGCTTGGCCAGCTCCTTCTTCTCGCCTGCGCTCACCCCTGGGGGGCCGCCATCAGCCTGGGGGTCCAGCTCGGGGCCGGCCCGCCGCACCCGCCTCTCGCTGAAGTCGCTGCTCTCGGAGGCCGTCTCCCACTCCTCATTGGCGTGGTCGGAGGAGTTCTGATAGGCAAGCTCAGGGGACCTGCGGCCTGAGGCGCTGCTCCTGTCCCCGGGGCAGGGTCTGGGACGGCCTGGCCACTGGCCGGCCCCCAGAGGTGGCTCGTCCTCAGGCCCCCACAGGCCCAGGGCCTCCCGTTCTTGCCGGAGGCGCCGGAAGCGGGGCGGCTTGTCCTGGCGCGGGGGCCGCCTTCGCCGGAAGGGCCGGTTCTCTGTGTTTTCGGACTCTGCGGCATGGTCGTCTTGGAAGAAGGCCCTCCGGTCCTCCAGGCGGCCATCCTCGAAGCTCCGGGAGCCCAAGGCGTCGGGGCGTCTGTAAGCGTCTGGGATATAATCTCTGTCTAAGGGCCGCCGGGCCCCACACGTGTCAGGGGGGCCAGGCTCCTGCCAGGAAGCGCCAGGACCCCGGCTGGGCCAAGGGGCCACCTCCTTGGCCACGAAGGTTCTCCGGCCGTATGCACAGTTGCTCAGGCGCGGGGGCAGGGCACGCCCGAAGGCCCGGGGGCCTCGGTTCTTGGCCTCAGGCCCACCGTGGTCCTCGGGGTGCATCCTGCCAGACCGCCAGGACTCCCTGAAGTCGCCCTTCCTTCCCGTGGTCTCCTCCCGCTCCGGGAGCGTGCCCTCATCCCCAGGCTCGGCGCCTCGCTGCCGCCGCCGCTTGGGAAGCTCCTCATACTCAGAGCCCTCACTGTGGGTCTCGCTGGCAATCCTCCGCCGGGGCTTGGCCCGGGGGAAGTCATCCGGTGGCCCAAACTCCCGCAGCCCCCGGCCCCGGCCACTCCTTTGGCTGCTGCTGTAGAGGCTGCGTGCCCCAAGGACGCCCCCGGCACACAGGCCACTCCCAGTGGGCCGCCCGCGGAAGGTGAACTCTCGGAACCCGCGGCCTCGGCCCCGGGCTGGCCCCCGGCCCCCAAAGGCTTGCTCCTCATCAATAAAGATCCAGTTATTCCTCTTGGTTGGGGGCGTGTGGCTGGCCTCCCTGGAGGGTCTGGCCTCCGGGGCCCCATCAGGCTTGTTGTCCTCCTCGGGACAGCTGGCCTCACGGCCCAAGCTGCCACGGGCTGAGCCCAGGTCCTCTGAGGTGGCCGGGGCCACATTGGCCAGTGCCGGGTCGTTCTCTTGGTCCTCATCCTCAGCCACTTCATGGACAGGCTCTGTCTCCCGGGCCAGGCGGGTGCTCCCCTCTGCCAGCTCCAGCTTTACTTTCTCGACCTCCTTCTCCTTGTCCTCCACCTTGAGGGCCTTTAAGACAGGTTTCTTGATGGGGCCGGACCTACGGGTCCTGCCGGTCTGCTCCGGGTGCTGGCTGTGGGTGCCCCGGGCTTCTGGCGTCCACTCAGGTTCCAGAGCCGGTGGCTTACTTGGGCTCCCTTCCTTCTCCCAGGAGGAGACGCTGAAGGGTGGCTCCTCTCGCGGTACCTCCTTCTCAACCGCAGCGTCTGGGTCGGCAACCCTTGACTGGTGGTTCACATCCCAGTCGCCATACTCGGGCTTTTTCTCCGTGGGGGCAAAGTCAGGCTCCAGTGGGGAGCACCTGAGGTTTGGGGTGTGATTCACAGGAGTGCCTGCTTCCTGACCATTTTCTTGGGGTGGAAACAAAAGTTCCTGGCCTACTCTCTGAGAGGAGACACGGGAGTCACAGTCTGCTGGGGCCTTCTTGTCAGAAGCGCTCAAGTACTCCTGCCCTCTCTCCTCAAGGAGCTCGCGCTGGGCACTCACGCCCCCTGACCTTCCGGGGGAGGCAGAGTAAGAGCTTTCACTCCTGAAAAGGAACCAGAAAAATCAGTCAATGTGATTGGAGCCTGGTTCCTGGTTTCCACGCTGAACACAGTTTAAAAAAAAAAATGAAAAAGAAAAAAACATAGGCACGAACATTCGCTCTATCTTTAAACGGGCCTCAGAGATGCTGGGCCATGGGCTGGTGGTGGCCCCTGGAGTTCAGAGTGATGATCAGTGGCTGGCGGACTCCACGAACAGCTGGGCATCCTCTGGTTCAAACACGCTGGAGCCGGGAAGTCCGAGAAGAGTCTGGGGTGCTGGGCCGGCCAAGCCAGCTCACCTTACTTTCACAGGAAGGAGCCATAACGCATGTGCTCAACCCCACCCCATGGCCCTGGCCCAGGGTTCTGTGGGATTTGCCTCTGACCCCAGGATTCCTCCTGGGCCCTCAGTCACCACCGGAGCCTCTCACATGAAAGCACCCAGCCATCCTCATCTCACTCTCCTTCCCCAGAGCACACTGGTCTCTCCCAAGGCGCCCCTTTCCTGAGGGCGGTGTCTCCCAGGACGGCCTCCTCCCAGAGCCCATCTCACTGAGGACCGAGATTCCTCCTTCAGCTGCAGGGCAGCAGGACCAAGCGTCGCCTCACCTGACATGCATGTCCATGGCCAAACTGTCGCTGGATTTCGGGTGGGGCAGCGAGTAGCCCTTGCTCTGCAGTGCCACGTAACCCTCGGGACTCCACACGGGGGCGGGGTCAATGGCGGTCACCTTCCTTTCTGGCAGCGGGGGCACACAGCTCTGGTCCTCAGAGCGACAGCCAGTCCCACTAAGGGAATCCGGGGGCATTATGGGTTTCATCAATCCTGAAGAAGGCAAACAGCCAATCGGTCACCTCGTTCAGCAAGCCATGGGTCGCCCACAGGCCCAGAGGAAACAAGCTGCCCCGACCATCACGCGGATGCAGCACCCCACCTGCTTCATGTCATCTGATCACAGAACCTCTGAAAGCACACAGGCACACTCTCTGAAAGGCCTGTTCGATGACCCTGGAGGTCCAATCTTAGTTCCCGATGAAGAGCCCCTATGTTGAAGGATGTTAAAAAACTGGCAAATGGAAACAGGACACAACCAACTAGAGAGCTCATTGCTGGCAACAGAAAGTTAAGGGGCCAGGCAGCCAGCAGCGGGAGATGTCCGAAGGTCTCTTGCACAGACACAGGGAAGATGAGCTACGCTCCACGAAGTCTACATGCACCAAGGAGCCAGCGTCTGCCCGCTTCCAAACCCTACGAGAAGATTCAGAAAGGGGTCTGGACTTCAGCTCTGCTTGTTTCTGCCCCTAAGCTTATAGTGATGATCCACATTCTCTCCAGGGAAGAGGAGAAGGGGACACACAGATGACACTCAATTCTTAACTGGCCTGAGGAAAATGTCTTAACTTACATCTCGGTCCAACCAGATACAAACCAGCCTGGGAGACGGCACCCCCTCACTAGGGCCCCTCTGTCCACTTCTACCAGATGGGATGCTGTAGACGACATTAAAGGCCTCCCATTGGGCCAGAGTCCGTGTAGAAAAGAGGGTCTGATTTTTCAGATATTTCACAAAGCTAATTACTGGCCACCAATGTTTTTTTGTGCCCATCTTAAAGCTGAGATAGTCTGATCAGGAAAATGATTCTGCATCAGGCTAGTGGTTTTATATTTTCTTTCAGCTGTGGATGCTCTGTCCAAAGGTTACCAATATATGACTCCGGCACAAAGGTAGTCTGAGTCATGTGGTGGTGAGGACCCTCTGTGGAATCCTAAAATTACATCCCGTTTACTAAGTATTGATCACGAGGTGGGCAGAACTGCTCAGCACTACACAGAGCTATTTTTGGCAATATGGCAGCTCATCACCTGAAAAAAGCCTCCTATCACAAAACACTGCACAAAACATATTACACATTTCACTTGCAGAGCTCTTCTCCCCAAAACCAGGAAACCCCCAGGGAGCGGAAACCACAGCCATGGGCAAGAGCCACGGGCCAGAGGCACGAGCCAGAGCTCCTGAGAGGGGACACAGGAACACGTCTGTCAGCTGCAGCAAGCTACAGCTGTGCTCCTAATACCACCCCCCCACCCCCGACAAGAGACGGGGCTTCTCTGCATAAGCAGAGAGTTACAGCTGAGGTGCTGCTTACACAAAGACCCTCAAAGGGCCACGCATTCAATTACAGGGCAGACCAGAAAAACCTCACACTCTTTAGGACAAGGAGATGACTGAGCTACTGTACCGGCCAGGGCCAGGTCAGGGAAAACGGTCCCCAGTGAGCAACTCATGGCCACATGCCAACTTTCACACAGGCCTGGGGGTAGTAGAGTGGAGTTCAGATTTACACCCCTAGCATTCTCCAAAAACTTCCTGAGTTCTTTTGAAAGGTAGTTCTAGGCTGGTAGATGAAAACACAGAGCCACCCTGGAGGGATACACTCTCAAACAGAGCTACACCGAGTCCCCAAGGTAAGAATAGCTCTGCCGGAAACGAACTTATGAGTCAAAACTCCCAGAACATCGCCGGGAAAGCAATCTACCATGAGTCCACAGCAAGTCCATAGGATCATGCACTGTCCCCAAGAACTTCAGAAAACAGATCAAAATGTTAAACACCAGAGAATTACGGTTTACTTGATTAAAAGCAAATAAGAAGGAATTGAAAACTCACAAAAAATATAAGACCCGAGAATAAAAGATTTGAGAGAAAAAGTCTAGTAATAATAGTCACTGAAATAAAAAACCCACTGGACAGCAAAAAATAAAAACAGCAGATTAGGCACAGCTTGAGAGAACAAGGAACTAGAGAATAATTCTAAGCATTTTCCCAGAAGGCACCACAGAAATCAGCTCTCATGTATTCAAGAGACTTAGAGGCAAAGTGAGAAGCAGCATGGTGATGCGGGCATCTGTACAGTACCATCAGTACAAATAATCTAAGTGGGTGACATAGGAAGAAAGGATACAAAGAATGAAAAAAGGCAAACAGTCAACATGATAATTAGAAGAGAAACTCCCAGAAGTGATGAAAGCAACACAGCCTGAGATGGGAGCACTGTGAGCTCTAAGCAGAATAAAGTGAGGATAGATATAGACATATACCTAGACACAGCATTTTGAGAAAGAACTGTAGGAGGCCAAAGACAAAGCGGTCTTAAAGCAACACAGACCAGACACAGGAGCCAGAAGAAATGGAATGGTATCTTCACAGCCCTGAAAGGAAGTGACTGCAAGCCTAGNTACCTAGACACAGCATTTTGAGAAAGAACTGTAGGAGGCCAAAGACAAAGCGGTCTTAAAGCAACACAGACCAGACACAGGAGCCAGAAGAAAAGGAATGGTATCTTCACAGCCCTGAAAGGAAGTGACTGCAAGCCTAGAGTTCCACACCCAGCTGCACTATCGTTCAAGAGAAAGGCTGCCATAGGCAAAAAATAGTGCTCAGCTGCGTCGAACTCTTTGCAGCCCCATGGACTGTAGCCAGTCAGGTTCCTCTGTCTATGGGATTCCACAGGCAAGAATACGGAGGTGGGGGTGCCGTTTTCCCCTCCAGGGGATCTTCTAGACCCAGGTTTGGAACCCATGGCTCCTGCACTGGCAGGCAACTTCTTTACCACGAGTGTCACCTGGGAAGCACCATGTGAAGGACACGTATTGCCAAAAAACTTTCCTAGAGGCCTTGACAGAACGTATGTTCCGAAAAAAATAAATGGAACCCAGATGGAAGGATAAACAGTGAAGACACTAGTAAATACGTAGGCAGATCTGAACAAGCATGGATTGAATAAAACAGCAAAGAGAATAATTTGGTAAGCATCAAAACAAGGGAAGAATTGAAATTCCAGGCAAAAACTAAAAGACTCCTGGATCAGAGCTCAGGTTCAGGGTAATCTGACGAGCCTTTGTTAAGTGAAGGGTGCGTTTCACCTAACCACTCACAGGAGAAACAAAATGTAGAAAGAAAACAAAAAGAAGACTTGACACCCACGCCCCCAGTCTAAAGGGAACAGCTTGGGTAACTAAAGTCACAGTTGACACATCTTAAACATACAAAGACATTCTCCTCCACAAAGGGCTCAGGCTGACAATAGAAGATTGGACTTTGAGAAAAGCTCTAGAGAGATTCCATTCCAAGGCATCCAGCAGGACCCTAAAGGCATGCAACCCTTCCCACTTAACCCTAGCAGTGCAGACCCTTCCACAATGGCCTCTGTTCTCAATTTGCCAGCTTAGATCACACAGTCAGGGTCCTGCTTTCTGTGAATCAGGCACTACTCTGTGAATCCAGATTCAACAAATGAGGAAAAAAGTGCTTGTTGTTGTAAGTCGCTAAGGTTTGGGATGGTTTCGTACGCAGCATTATTGTGACGATAACTGGTGCTCTGCTTATTCTGTGGAAACAGAATTCTGATTTTATTGGGACAGCAGTGTGCTCAGCTAAAAGAATACATTCTGAAAGCTTCCTTCACTGTAGAGATGGCTTCGTGACTAAATTCTGTACAGGATAGAGTGCTGAGTCAGAGGTCTGATTGAAAGGCGCATGCTTCTCTGAGGAACACACCCCTTACCCTGTCCTTCCTTTCTTCACTGTTTGTCCAATGAGAGAGAGCGCCGAGTCAGGTTTCTGGGAAATCTGATTGAAAGGAGCCGACCTCCCTGAGAGACACACCCCTTTAACCACTGTTCCTCCTTTCTTCTTCTGTTTCCAGCTTCATAGATGAAACCTGGAGATTCAGAGGCCGTCTTGGTCACCAGTTGCCCTTGGATGGGATTCGGATTCTAGGATCGTGGAGGAGACAGGGAAGAAAGGGTCCCTAAGGACTGTGGAGCCACCTTGGCAGCCTGGATTTCCTGCCTGGAGCCTTCTCTTACTTGAGAGCTTTACGAAGCTTCTGTCTTGTTTAGGGCACTTTCAATCCTAACTGATAATGTAGTATAATGCTAAATGTGAATGTAGAATTTAATTGTCCACCTGTGCTTTCGCTGTAAATATACTAAAAAGAGAATGTGTGAGAGCAGAGTGGAAGATCCTGGAGCCGAATGATAACATGATGTGATGTGAAGGGGACACATTGCGAGTGATGAAGGCTGAGAGTCAGCCTGTGTGAGGAGGCTGTGTGCCAGGACGGAAACTAGTTTTGCCTTCTGGTTCTAAATATGAGCAAATACTCGTGGTGTCATGTTGGGTAAGTAATGTAATTTCTCAGGGCCTCCGTTTGCTTATTTGCTATCTGCAAAACGGAAACAGCACAGTAAACTACTGTTATACGCCTGAGGTTTGCAATCCACCCTTCCTCAGATTCGTATGTTGAAATCCTAACTCCCAGTGTGATGATACTAGGACATGAGGCCCTTCAGAAATAATCTGGTCACAAGAGAGGGGCCCTCATAAATGTGACTAGTGCCTGTATATGCAGGACCTTAAACAGCTCTCTAGCCCTCTTTCTAGCGTGAGAGAATACAAGAAACATTTGGCACTCTGCAACCCAGAAGAGAGTTCTCACCAGGTACTTAACCACGCTGGCAGCCTGACCTCAAACTTCCAGCCTCCAGCAATGTGAGAAATGAATTTCTGCTGTCTATAAGCCTCCCAGTCTGTGGTACGTTGTTATAGCTGCCCAGATCAGGGCAGGCAGTGTGCCAGAGGGTATCTGAAGCACATGCCCACTCAGGAAGCTAGTTTCGGCTTCTGGTTCTAGCTGTGAACAAACACTAGCGGTGTCAGCTTGGGCCTGTCGTTTAACTTCTCACAGTCTCAGTTTTTGTATCCACAAGATGAAGCAATACAGTAAAACCCTGTTGAGAAGTTCATTGTTATAAAGTGAAATTAGTCAAAACTAGTGACTATCAAGATTATCATCCTTACCGTGATACATTTTTGAGAGTAAAACGGATGCTACTGAGACTTTTCAGGCTGCACTAAGTGTATCGCAGCTGGGATAGGGATTGGCCTTCCACCACTCCATGAAGCGAATTTTAAGTCCAGTGTTTGGTGCACCCGTTGCTTATGATAACTCTCCTAGTTCATACACATATAATAAATGAGGACATATTTAAAATTTTTTTCCCAAAAGGTAACTGTTCAGTTCAGTTCAGTTGCTCAGTTGTGTCCGATTCTTTGCGACCCCATGAATCACCAGGCCTCCCTGTCCATCACCAACTGTGGGAGTCTGCCGAAACCCATGTCCATTGAGTCCGTGATGCCATCCAGCCATTTCATCCTCTGTTGTCCCCTTCTCCTCCTGCCTCCAATCCCTCCCAGCATCCAAGTCTTTTCAAATGAGTCAGCTCTTCGCATCAGGTGGCCAAAGTATTGGAGCTTCAGCTTCAGCATGAGTCCTTCCAAAGAACACCCAGGGCTGATCTCCTTTAGGGAGATCCAACCAGTCCATCCTAAGGGTAACTGTAAGTACACTATGCAGTCACATATTCTTTCAGTTCAGTTTAGTTCAGTCACTCAGTTGTGTATGACTCCTTGTGACCCCATAGATTGCAGCACGCCAGGCCTCCCTGTCCATCATGAATTCCTGGAGCTTGCTCAAACTCACGTCCATCGAGTCAATGATGTAGTCCAACCATCTCGTCCTCTGTTGTCCCCTTCTCCTCCTGCCTTCAGTCTTTCTCAGCCTCAGGGTCTTTTCCAATGAATCCATTCTTTGTATCAGGTGGCTGAAGGACTGAAGCTTCAGCTTGAGCATCAGTCTTTCCAATGCATATTCAGGATTGATTTCTTTTAGGACAGACTTGTTTGATCTTGCAGTCCCAGGGACTCTCAAGAGTCTTCTCTTACACCACAGTTCAAATGCATCAATTCTTTGGCGATCAGCTTTCTTTGTAGTCCAACTCTCACATCCATACATGACTACTGCAGAAACCATAGCTTTGACTAGACAGACCTTTGTCAGTAAATTAATGTCTCTGCTTTTTAATATGCTGTGTAGGTTTGTCATAGCTTTTGTTCCAAGGAGCAAGCGTCTTCCAATTTCATGGCTGCAGTCACCATCTGCAGTGATTTTTGATGCCAAGAAAATAAAGTCTGTCACTGTTTCCATTGTCTCCCCATCTATTTGCCACAAAGTGATGGCACCGGATGCCATGATCTTCATTTCTTGAATGTTGAGCTTTAAGCCAACATTTTCACTCTCCTTTTTCACTTTCATCACGAGGCTCTTTAGTTCTCCATTTTCTGCCACAAGGGTGGTGTCATCTACATATCTGAGGTTTTTAATATTTCTTCTCCCTGCAGTCTTGATTCCAGCTTGTGTTTCATCCAGTCCGGCATTTTGCAAGACGTACTCTGCATATAAGTTAATAATCAGAATGACAGCAAACAGCCTTGACGTACTCCTTTCCCAATTTGGAACCAGTCTGTTTTTCCATGTCTGGTTCTAACTGTTGCTTCTTGACCTGCATGCAGATTTCTCAGGAGGCCAGTCAGGTGGTCAATTCCCACCTGAAAATTCTTAAAGAATTTTCCTCAGTTTGTTGTGATCCACACAGTCAAAGTCTTTGCCAAAGTCAATGAAGCAGTAGATTTTTTTTCTGGAACTCTCTTGCTTTTTCATGATCCAATGGATGTTGGCAATTTGATCTCTGGTTCCTCTGCCTTTTCTAAATCTGGCTTGAACATCTGGAAGTTCTCAGTTCACATACTGGTGAAGGCTAACTTGAAGAATTTTGAGCATTACTTTACTAGTGTGTGAGATGAGTGCAATTGTGCAGTAGTTTGAACTTTCTTTGGGATTGGGATGAAAACTGACTTTTTCCAATCCTGTGGCCACTGTTGAGTTCTCCAAATTTGCTGGCATATTGAGTGCAGCACTTTTACAGCATCATCTTTTAGGGTTTCTAATAGCTCAGCTGGAATTCCATCCCCTCCACCAGCTCCTCATCACTAAGAAGTGATGCTTCCTAAGGCTCCCTTGACTTCACATCCAGGTTGTCTGGCTCTAGGTGAGTGATCACACCATCGTGATTATCTGGGTTGTGATGACCTTATTTGTATAGTTCTTTCTGTATAGTAATTCTTGCCACCTCTTCTTAATATCTTCTGCTTCTGTTAGGTCCATACTGTTTCTGTCCTTTATCGAGCCCATCTTTGCATGAAATGTTCCCTTGGTATCTCTAATTTTCTTGAAGAGATCTCTAGTCTTTCCCATTCTATTGTTTTCCTCTATTTCTTTGCACTGATCACTGAGGAAGATTTTCTCATCTCTCGCTATTCTTTGGAACTCTGCATTCAGATGGATATATCTTTCCTTTTCTCTTTTGCCCTTTGCTTCTCTTCTTTTCTCAGCTATTTGTAAGGTCTCCTCAGACAACCCTTTGCCTTTTTGCATTTCTTTTTCTTGGGGATGTTCTTAATCCCTATCTCCTGTACAATGTCAGGAATCTCATTCCATAGTTCATCAGGCACTCTATCTATCAGATCTAGGCCCTTAAATCTATTTCTCACTTCCACTGTATAATCATAAAGGATTTGATTTAGGTCATACCTGAATGGTCTAGCGGTTTTCCTTACTTTCTTCAGTTTGAGTCTGAATTTGGTAATAAGGAATTCATGATCTGAGCCACAGTCAGCTCCTGGTCTTGTTTTTGCTGACTGTATAGAGCTTTTCCATCTTTGTCTGCAAAAAATATAATCAGTGTGATTTCAGTATTGACCATCTGGCAATATCCATGTGTAGAGTTGTCTCTTGTAATTTCACAATAATCCCATGTTTTATGCAGCTGAATTTTGGCCCTCATTTATCCCCCTCATATGTAGAGTTTTACTGTAACAATACAGTAAACTATCAGATGACTGATGACTATCTTACAGGTGACTCTGTCCCAGGTTTGTGACAAGGATCACATGAGCATCTATAAAGAGCAGTGCTTTGAAAACCATAAAGCTTATGGGAATATTAGGCATTTTCACCAAATGTAGGAAAAATGTGAGTGGCAGTAATCACACTGGAACATAAAAGTCAGTGGCAGAGAGATGACACGGGCAGACATAAAAGCTGTGTAAACAAGAAAGCAGTTCTGTCTCCTCTCCAGCGCTTATCGCCTGAATATGACCTTTGGGAAAATTGTGGTGAACACATAAATAAGGAAATGGAAATCGAAGCAAAAAACAGGTATGCATACAGTATTATCCAGGCTGAATTTCCCTGCCAGCTAAGCTCATTATAGCATAATTGTTATTGTCACTGACTCCGATGTGTTATTAAGTACAAAGAATTATTATGATGATCGCTGTTGTTGCCATTGTGTAGTAAATTGACTCTCTGAAGGCATTTGAAAACATGGCACGGTTTTCCTGCAGGAGCAGCCCATGGAGGGGTGCAGGTAGTTGCTGTGCCTGGCCATGCACGCGTGTGAACTTTAGCCTCAGATAGGCTCATCACTGGCCTAGTTCCCTGTATGCAATCGGGACGTTAGTACTTCATTCCCATTCATTGATTCACATGTAATCATTCATTTACATACACTTACTTGAGAGCTCACTATCTGCCAGGTGCTTCCTACAGCAAAGAACAATACCGCAAAGATGGTGTCCATTTCCTGCTCACACCCCCTGAACCTCCAGCCCACTTGTGAGGTCTCCAGCTGCCAGCATCCGTATCTTTTTGCCTGGCAGTGTTTTCAAGGCAGTGGAAAGTCGCTTACCATCAGTCCCAGCAGCCTGTAAATAACAGCTGGTAGAAGTTCATGTATCAGTACCCTCGCTCCCTCACCTTTCAGGAGGGACAACTCGGAGGCATTTGTTTTGCATAGTTTCCTGAGTCACCCCTTGGGATTAAAATTCAGTTACCCAGAATGGCAGTGGCTTGATAAAACAATTTTTATTTATCGCTTCCCCTTCCTGCTTTTATTGCCCTAGTGAGACTGTCTGGGATCTCTTCCCAAATAAAGTACTTAAGTGCAATCCTCATTTTAGAGTCTGCTTCTTGAAAGAATGCAAATATTCAC
>SJYV01010649.1:0-16177 GCA_006410875.1 Neotragus pygmaeus | reverse complement strand
CCCAAATCATCCCACCCTCTCCCTCTCCCTCAGAGGCCAAAAGTCCATTCTATATGTCTGTGTCTCTTTTGTTGTCTCACATACAGGGTCATCATTACTATCTTTCTAAATTCCATATATATGTGTCAGTATACTGTATTGGTGTTTTTCTTTCTGGCTTACTTCACTCTGTATAATAGGCTCCAGTTTCATCCATCTCATTAGAACTGATTCATATTTATTCTTTTTAATGGCTGAGTAATACTCCATTGTGTATGTGTACCACAGCTTGCTTATCCATTCATCTGCTGATGGACATCTAGATTGTTTCCATGTCCTAGCTATTATAAACAGTGCTGCAATGAACATTGGGGTACATGTGTCTCTTTCCATTCTGGTTTCCTCGGTGTGTATGCCCAGCAGTGGGATTGCTGGGTCATAAGGCAGTTCTATTTGCAATTTTTAAATCTGATGAGCTTGAGCATCAGTCAGTTCAGCTGATCAATATGTCTGAATCTTTGGAACCACATGGACTGAAGCATGCCAGGCTTCCCTGTCCATTATCAGTTACTGGAGCTTGCTCAAACTCATGTCTATCAAGTCAGTGATGTCATCCAAACAGCTCATCCTCTGTCATCCCCTTCTCTTACTGCCTTCAATCTTTCCCGGTATCAGGGTCTTTTCCCATGACAAAGTTCTTCACATCAGGTGGCCAAAGTATTGGAGTTTCCACTCAGCATCAGTCTTTCCAATGAATATTCAGGACTGATTTCCTTTAGGATGGACTGGTTGGATCTCCTTGCAGTCCAAGGGACTCTCAAGAGTCTTCTCCAACACCACAGTTCAAAAGCGTCAATTCTTCGGTGCTCAGATTTCTTTATAGTTCAACTGTCACGTCCATATATGACTACTAGAAAAACCATGGCTTTGACTAGACAGTCCTTTGTTGTCAAAGTAATGTCCCTGCTTTTTAATGAGTTGTCTAGGTTGGTCATAGCTTTTCTTCCAAGGAGTAAGCATCTTTTAATTTCATGTCTGAAGTCATCATCTGCAGTGATTTTGAAACCTAGAAACATAAAGTCTCTCACTGTTTACACTGTTTCCCCATCTATTTGCCATGAAGTGATGGAACCAGATGCCATGATCTTAGTTTTTGTATGTTGAATTTTAAGCCAACTTTTTCATTCTCCTCTTTTGCTTTCATCAAGAGGCTCTTTAGTTCTTCGCTTTCTGTCATAAGGGTACTGTCATCCACGTGTCTGAGGTTATTGATATTTCTTCCAGCAGTCCTGATTCCAGCTTGTGCTTTGTCCAGCCCAGCATTTGCATGATGTACTCTGCATATAAGTTAAATAAGCAAGGTGACAATATACAGCCTTGACACACTCCTTTAATGATTTGGAACCAGTTTGTTGTTCCATGTCCAGTTCTAATTGTTGCTTCTTGACCTGCATACAGATTTCTCAGGAGGCAGATATGGTGGTCTGGTGTTCCATCTCTTGAAGAATTTGCCACAGTTTGTGGTGATCCAAACAGTCAAACGATTTGATGTAGTCAATAAAGCAGAAGTATATGCTTTTTATGGTACTCTCTTGCTGTTTTGATGATCGTAATTTTATCTCTAGTTCCTCTGCCTTTTCTGAATCCACCTTGAACATCTGTAAGTACATGTTTCATGTACTATTGAAGCCTGGCTTGGAGAATTGTGAGCATTACTTTGCTATCATGTGAGATGAGTGCAATTGTGTGGTAGTTTGAACATTCTTTGGCCTTGCCTTTCTTCAGGATTGGAATAAAAACTGAGCTTTTCCAGTCCTGTGACCACTGCTGAGTTTTCCAGATTTGCTGGTATATTGAGTGTAGCACTTTCACAGTATCATATTTTAGGATTTGAAATAGTTCAGCTGGAATTCCATCACCTCCACTAGCTTTGTTCTTGTAATGCTTCCTAAGGCCCACTTGACTTGGCATTCCAGGATGTCTGGCTCTATATGAGTGTTCACACTGTCATGGTTATCTGGGTTCTAAAAATCTTTTTTGTATAGTTCTGTGCATTCTTGCCACCTCTTCTTTTTATCTTCTGCTACTGTTAGGTCCATACCATTTCTGTCCTGTATTGTTCCCATCTTTGCCTTAAATTTTCCCTTGGTATATCTAATTTTCCTGAAGAGATCGCTAATCTTTCTCATTCTATTGTTTTCCTCTATTGCTTTGCATTGATCTCTGAGGAAGGCTTTCTTATTTCTGCTTGCTATTCTTTGGAGCTCTGCCTTCAAATGGGTATATCTTTCCTTTTTCCCTTTGCCTTTAGCTTCTTTTCTTTTCTCAGTTGTTTGTAAGGCCTCTTCAGCAACCATTTTGCCTTCTGGCATTTCTTTTCCTTGATATGGTCTTGATCACTGCCTCCTGTACAATGTCCCAAAACTCTGTCCATAGATCTTCAGGTACTCTGTCTATCATATCTAATCCCTTGAATCTATTTCTCATTTCCACTGTAGCATCATAAGGGATTTTATTCAGGTCATACCTGAATGGTCTAGAGGTTTTCCCTAGTTTCTTTAAGTCTGAATTTGGCAATAAGGAGTTCATCATTTGAGCTACAGTTATCTCCTGGTCTTGTTTTTGCTGACTGTATAGAGCTTCTTCATCTTTGGCTGCAAAGAATATAAGCAATCTGCTTTCGGTATTGACCATCTGGTGATGTCCATGTGTAGAGTTTTCTCTTGTGTTGTTGGAAAAGGGTGTTTGCTATGACCAGTGCATTCTCTTGGCAAAACTCTGTTAGCCTTTGCACTGCTTCATTTTGTACTCAAGGCCAAATTTGCCTGTTACTCCAGGTGTTTCTTGACTTCCTACTTTTGCACTCCAGTCCTCTATGATGAAAAGGACCTCTTTTGGAGTATTAGTTCTAGAAAGTCTTGTAGGTTTTCATAGAGCCATTCCTCTTCAGCTTCTTCAGCATTATTGGTTTGGGCATAGACTTGGATTACTGTGATATTGAACGGTTTGCTTTGGGAATGACCTCTGTTCATTCTGTCATTTTTGAGATTGCACCCAAGAACTGCGTTTTTGACTCTTTTGTTGACTATGAGGGCTACTCATAGTTTCTTCTAAGGGACTCTTGTCCACCGTAGTAGATATAATGGTCATTTGAATTAATTCACTCAGTATAGAATTTTTGAGCTTGAGTTTGAGCAGAGAATTCTTTTCAAATAAAACTTTCACTTTTGCTCATTTAGATCAAATATCCAGTGTCCTCAAGTACAGTTCAGTCTCTGAGGATTTACTCTGATCTCTCCTCCGAACACTCCCATAATTAAGCCTAATAGCTCTATACAGTCAGCAAAAACAAGCCTGGGAGATGACTCTGGCTCAGATCATGAACTCCTTATTGCCAAATTCAGATTTAAACTGAAGAAAATGGGGAAAACCACTAGACCGTTCAGGTACGACCTAAATCAAATCCCTTACACTTATACAGTGGAAGCGACAAATAGATTCAAGGGTTTAGATTTGATAAAGTGCCTGAAGAACTATGGACAGAGTTTCATGACATTTTACAGGAGGCAGTGATCAAGATCATCCCCAAGAAAGAGTATAAAACCAAAGCTACTATAAAAAAGTTAGAGAATCAAAAAAGAAACCTCACAAATGGAGATTTCCTGGAAATTGGGAGACAGAAGACAGATCTGAGAACAGATGCTTCAGCAGGCAATATAATGGTCTGTGGTGAGACTGAAAGTGATGATAGAATAGGTGAGTTAAGGAAGAACTGAAAATATGCCTGTCTGTAGCCTGGATTTCAGGTGGGCTAGTTCCAAATTGAATCTTGGTTTTGAGAAAAAAAAAAAAAAGTATAGTCTGTTTAATACCTTTCTTTGTGATGAAGAAACAAAGTTCTGTGTGGTGACTTTGTATTTCTTTGTTGTTGTTCAATCACTAAGTCATGTCTGGCTCTTTGTGATTCCATGGACTGCAGTATGCCAGGCTCCTCTGATTCCGCTATGTCCCAATGATTTCATATTCTTTTATGTTAAAGTTTATCACAGGATATTGAATATAGTTGCCTATACTATACCGTAGGCCCTTGTTTTTCATCCATTCTATATATAACAGACTGTGTCTGCTAATTCCAAACTCTCAATCCATACCTCCGTTGCCCCCTCTCCTTCTTGGCAGTCACACTTCTGTTTTCTTGATCTCTGAATGTTTCTATTTCATAAATAATTTTGTTTGTGTCATGTTTAATTTTTTATATTTTTATTCGAGTACATTGATTTACACTGTTGTGTTTGTTTCAGGAGTACAACAAAGTGAATTGGTTATACATAAACATATTTTAGTATGGTCCTTGAATATAGCTAATTGACAGCAGTCTAATTGTCAGGGGAAACACATTTGAAATGGGAATTAACAATGGAATAAGGGTCAATTACTTTGTTGTGAAAAAAATCAAAGATAGTGTAAAGATAAAGAGTCTGGATGTGTCTTGTCAAATGCCTTATAAGCATGGTGAGGACGCAATTTATTTATTTATTTCATATTAATTCAAATCTTTTAAGAATTTTATTAGATATAGTTGATTTACAATGTTGTGTTAGTTTTGGGTATATGGCAAAGTGATTATTATACATATTCATCATTTTTCAGATTCTTTTCTCATGTAGATTGTTACAGAATACTGAGTAGAGTTCCCTGTGCTATATAGTGGGTCCTTGTTGGTTATCTATTTTATATATAGTAACATGTGTATGTTAATCCCAAGCTCCTTATTTATCCCTCCCCTTCACATTTTCCCCTTGGTAACCATAAGTTTGTTTTTGAAATTTGTGAGTCTCTTTCCTAAATAAGTCTATTGATGTTCTTTGGTTAGCTTCCATATGTGAGTGACATTGTATGATATTTGTCTTTGTCTGACTTTACTTAGTATGATAATCTCTAGGTCCATCCAAGTTGCTGCAAATTATTTTATTCTTTTTAATGGCTGAGTAATAGTCCATTGTATATATGTCCCACATATTCTTTATCCATTCCTCTGAGAATGGACATTTATGTTGCTTCCATGTCTTGGCTACTGTAAAAAACGCTGCAATAAACATTGCAGGTACACGTATGTTTTTGAATCATTATTTTCTCCAGATATATGCCTAGGAGTAGAATTTCTGCATTATATGGTAGTTCTATTTTACTTTTTTAAGAAACCTTCATACTGTTCCCCATAGTGGCTGCATCAGTTTACATTCTCATCAACAGTGCAGGAGGCTTCCCGTTTCTCCAGTATCATCTTCAGCATTTATTGTTTGTTTGTTTTTATAATGGCCATTCTGACTGGTATGAGGTGATGCCTCATTGCAGTTTTGATTTGCATTTCTCTGATAACTAGTGGTGTTAAATACCTTTTCATGTGCTTTTCAGCCATCTGTATGTTTTTGGAGAAATGTCCCTTTAGATCTTCTGCCATTGCTACACTCTCCTGCTAGGTTCTGAAATTCCCCTTCTATCTAGTCTGATGTCCCAGATAGTGAAGGGGTTTTCCATGGTTTAGGGACCTTTCTTCCTCCACAGCTCCCTCCCCAGGGTGCAGCATTCATCCCGATTTCTTTCTTTTTCCTTTTGTCCTACCTCGTTACATGTAGATTTCCTTGTCCTTCTGGAAGTTGGATGTCTTTTTCTGTCATTCTGTAGATGTTCTGTGTGAATTGTTCCACTTGTGGATCTATTTTTAATGTTTTTGTGAGAGAAGGTGAGCTCCACATCCTACTCCTCTGCCATCTTGATCCTGTCCCTGAGGATGCAATTTATTAACAACAAATTGATTGCATATTATTTAAAATGATAGTCCTTAGATAGCTCATTATAATAGTTAGAATGTAAAATATTGGCAGTGTAGAGGAGGAATGTGCATGGAATGGTTAGACACAGTAAGACAAAAAAATGTAAGAGTTTTTGGTGGTGGTGTTATTCAGTCACTAGGTCGTTTCTGACTCTTTGCAACCCCAGGCATTGTAGCCCGCAAGGCTCCTTTGTCCATGGGATTTCCCAGGCAAAAATATTGGTGTGGGTTGCCAGTTTCTCCTCCAAGGGATCTTTCTGGCATTGCAGGTGGATTCTTTACTGCTGAGCCCCCAGGAAAGCCTGACTAAACATCATAGTTGGCCAAATTCCTTTGGCCAAACAAGATAAAAATCAATAGGACAAGGGCATACTCTGCCTCTGGTGGCAAAAATGGTCAAGTCACATGGTAAAGGTTGTGGATATACTGCAGAATGGAGACTTGGCACAAAAATGAAATCTACCACACATATATATTGTGATTCTACATTAATACACCCAACTTTTGAAGCTGTTATTTGAGAAACAAAAGTTTACAAAGACACTGGCAGCCATTCAAATATTAGAAGATTGTTGTTCCAACTGCCTGGAGTCTTTTCAAAGCTAAATATCACAAGCTCTTAAGGTTATTATTATTTCTTTTTTCCTTTGTGTGTTCCCAGCTATGATGACTAGAACCCCTCATCATTATGTACCTCTTTCTGGATTTGTGAATTTAGTCTTTCTTTTCAGGTTAGCTCTTAATACACTACATCTGATGCTGAACAAAAAAGTTCAATTATTGTGAATCTTGTAGAGCTCTAGTTCCCTTATGGAACTAAAGAGATTGCTAGCCATTTAAAAGTTGTCATAGGATATTATTTGTTCAGACTGATCTTATTTATAGAAAAGCTCACAATTTTCCTCTAAGATCTGTTGCCAAAACAGTTATCTCCAAGCATTATTTGACAGTTTGTTATTGTTTTCACATTTGTTGAAATTCATGTTCTGATTCCTGTGCTCATATCCAGAAAACAAGAGTAAGAACAATAGAATGGTACAAGTCACAAGGAATGTCTTTCTTGGTATTTCATTCCAAAGGTATTTGGGTTTTTATCTTTGTAAAATGATGAAATATCTTAAGCTACTCATATTTCACTCCTGTCCAAATTTAAAATTTGTATCATTTTACTCTAATAATATGTGTTGAACTTTTTTCTTTACATATGTTATGAAAGTTATATTTATTGTTTAAATTTCAGTTTTATTTCATCCTGAGACATACTGAACTTTTAAAAGTGTTATATAATTTAGATTGCATTCCATTTTATTTCCTTAAAGTATAAGACAAAATCTTATAATCAATTCACAAATATTTATTGAAAAAACTATTAGTACATAATTGTGCTACATGTTCTAGTGATCAGATACTTTGAAAATGTATCAGTTTACTTCAGTTCAGTCACTCAGTCGTGTCTGACTGTTTGCAACCCCATGAATCGCAGCACACCAGGTATAGGTACCTTTAAAAGGATATAGAAATTTATTGATTAAATACAGTGATATTACATTCAGATATTAAATTAAATTATGTTTAATTAAAAATAAAATGATATACTTATCATTTTGAATGTAGCAAAGTTCTTGAATAGCATTAAGAAACATCTACACAACTGATGATACATGAAAAAAAATTGAGAGAAATCAAGATGTAGCAATATGCTTTAATACATTTTAAAAATGATAACTTTTATTAATATATGTGGTATTTGTTCAGTATTCAATAATGTCTTTGTCATCACCTTATTTTTTTCCCTTTTTTCTTCCAGATTTTTTGAGATATGGTTGGCATTTAACACTGTGTTAGTTTAGGGTGTCCAGCATAATGATTTGACTTAAATACAATATAAAATGATTACCACAGTAACTTTAGTGGGCATCCATCATCTCACACAGATAAAGAATTACATAATAGAAAAAATAAATGTTCCTTGTGCTGAGAGCTCAGAATTTACTCTCTTAACAGCTTTCATATATAGCATTGTTAATTATATTTTTCATGTTGCACATTGCATCCCTAGTATTATGTCCCTGGTACTTACAACTGGAAGGTTGTACCTTCTGGCTGCCTCCATCTAATTCCCCTTCGCCCATCCCTCTGCTGGTAGCCACAAATCTAATCTTATTTTCTATGAGTATGTTGATGTTCATGTTTATTTCTGATGTATAATTGATCTACAACACTATGTTAGTTCCTGCTGCATGACATACTACTGCTAAGCTAAGTCACTTCAGTCGTGTCCGACTCTGCGCAACCCCATAGATGGCAGCCCACCAGGCTCCCCCGTCCCTGGGATTCTCTAAGCAAGAACACTGGAATGGGCTGCCATTTCCTTCTCCAATGCATGAAAGGGAAAAGTGAAAGTGAAGTTGCTCAGTCGTGTCCGACTCTTGGTGACCCCATGGACTGCAGCCTACCAGGCTCCTCTGTCCATGGGATTTTCCAGGCAAGAGTACTGGAGTGGGGTGCCATTGCCTTCTCCAGAGTTGCATGACATAGTGATTTAATATTTCTGATATGCTTGGGAATTATCACCAGGGTAAGTCTAGTTGTAAGTCACTACTCAAAGATGCTGCACAGTTACTGACTATATTCCCCACATCATGAATTTCATATTCTTGACTCATTTATTTTTCAACTGAAAGTTTGTACCTCTTAATCCCCCTCACCTATTTCTCTCCTCCCCCTGCCTCCCTCCCTTCTGGCAACCACTTGTTTGTTCTCTGTATTTATGAGTGTTTCTGTGTTGTTATGTTTGTTTATTGTTTTGCTTTTAAAATTGTTTTTAAGTCTTAAGATATAAGTGAAATAATACAATATTTGTCTTTCTCTGACTTATTTCACCTAGCATAATCTCTTAACTTCATATCTCTGTCTGGCCCCACTTTTCCTCTCCCCAAAACACTGTGAGGAGAAAAAGAATCATTTTTTGTAAAACTGCTGTTACTGTTTCAAGAGGACTAAACTGTGTGTTGAAATATTCCTGAAGAAATGTCAATAAACTATGATATATGAGTTATCAGAAATCATTGTTTCTGAATAATTAAGCCATGTACTAGATAATAATATTAAAACTGTGCTCTGGAACTTAATAGAATGTCCTGCTATAAATTGAATTTCATATTAAGTCATTGGTTGTGTTCCATGAGTGTTTTTCTCTATTAGAGAACTTCTGTGATAATTTTAAAAGAGGAAACTTATCCAAGATGACACCTCTTAAGGTAGCAGCATGTTTAATACCTGAAATATGAAGCCATATGGATTTCTTAATTAAAGTAGTGATTCTAACAACTTTTATATGGTTAAAATAGAAGTTATGAATTTCATGCTTGCTACGTCTTATATTGTTATTCGATATTAAATATTAGCATATTCAACTGGAGCCAAGAATGATATCTATGTTACAGAGAAGTTCTGAAGTTTGTAGTTCTGAAGTTTCTCTTATAGTAATAGCTAAAGTGATCTTTAATTTAATTTTATTTTCCTCAAAATTAATTTTGGTTAATATCTTCTTAGAAGTTTTCTTAATTAAGTCAACCTTAAGTAGAGATGACTATCTCTTATTGTTATTTTTTTAATGCTTATAATTATTATATCCCCTACTTACTGGCATTACAATTGATTCCAAACACATAAATACACAGTCTCTTAAATGGTTAAAATACTCAGATATTTTCAAGATATCCTTTATAAACATATTCAGTTGGCTTTTTCTGATCTTCATGGGTTTCTTAGCAACAGAAGAAATATACATTTAGAAATAATAGAAAAATTTCAGGACAAATTATCTAATTAAGTAAAATCATTTACTTCTTCAGTTTCACCTCTGGTTGGCATCTATCAAATAATTTAGAGCAAAGAACCTAAAGGTGATAAAATTTGAGTGCTTTTCCTTGTACAAATTTTATTATACATAATATTATAGTGCACACTTGGTAAATGATAAACAATGTCAATAACAATTTGTTAGCTTATTCATGTTTACAGCATTTAGAATACATTTGAGTTTAAATTGATTTAAAACTGGTTTAAGTGGAAGTGGATTTAGAAGTGTTTGTATCAGTGATATTGTCTTCAAATCCTTTGTACAGTCGACAAGTCTGGTGCAGGGCCTAAATAAAATTGTTATGATTTGTCCAATATTATTCTAAATGTATTAGACTAGAATTAGTGAATTGTTACAATTCAGTTCAGTTCAGTCACTCAGTCATGTCCAACTCTTTGTGACCCCATGAACCGTAGCCTGCCAGGTCTCCCTGTCCATCACCAATTCCCAGAGTCCACCCAAACCCATGTCCATTGAGTCGGTGATGCCATCCAACCATCTTATCCTCTGTCGTCCCCTTCTCCTCCTGCCCTCAATCTTTCCCAGCATCAGGATCTTTTCAAATGAGTCAGCTCTTTGCATCAGGTGGCCAAAATATTGGAATTCCACTTTCAACATCAGTCCTTCCAACTAACACCCAGGACTGATCTTCTTTAGGGTGGACTGGTTGGATCTCCTTTCAGTCCAAGGGACTCTCAAGAGTCTCCTCCAACACCACAGTTCAAAAGCATCAATTCTTAGGTGCCCAGCTTTCTTCATAGTCGAACTCTTACATCCATACATGACCACTGGAAAAACCATAGCCTTGAATAGACGGACCTTTGTTGACAAAGTAATGTCTCTGCTTTTTAATATGTTGTATAGGTTGGTCATAATTCTTTAAACTTTCAAAATAGTTTTAGTGGTTACTGAATTATCAACTCAGATAAATGTTCCTATAGACCATTTATGGAAATGCTTTTTATTGTTTATGATGGCAGCTGAAAAGTAGAAAGCATCACTAAAGTTTTCTCATCATTCTGGAAATTGGAGTTTGGTATAAAGGAACCAAAGTGTAGACTTAAAAACACAGCGAATGCATTGATTAGGAGCCACTGAAAATGAAGAATCATGCTATTTCAGAGCTGGCCTCTTTATTTCTTTCTACAGATGCTTTTTCTGATAATTGAAATACTTAACAACTCCAACACAACTCACATCAGGAACTTTTCTGATCATTTCATAAACAGACAAGATTAGAAGCCATACTCCTTTTCAGAACCCACTGAAAAAGTCACATTTCATCTTCTCTTCTGCTTTGAAGATTTTCTTTTAAAAAAAATGTGTATCATATAGTTCTCCATAGATTATTTGGTTCTTGAGGTTTGTTGGAAATTTGTGGAAATTCTGCTCAATTACTCATTTCTGAAAATGAGTAATCGATTTAAATCAGAAAGTATCATATAATCAAATTCTTACCAGAGACAAAATATTTTCACATATTCGCTTCTAGTTCATGCCTTGAAATATAGCATAATGACAAGAGTTGCTCGTGTTTCAGATTCATAGACTATATGTTTTAATTTTTAGACACTTGATAATTCATTCAAGTGTATTCAATTTCTTCCTCTCTGTTGATCATTTTGTGAAGGCACAGTGAGACTGAGGATATAGATATAAAAGGTCTCTGCCCTGAAGGATCCTCACTTATTGGGGTTCAATAGGGATGTTAGTATCTGTCTGTGGTATCAGTCCTATATAAATAACAAGGCAGCATGACAAGCACAATACTTAACGGAGTTAAAAGTGGGTAATCAAGGGAAAGCATATCACAGAAGGTAATATCTAAGCTGTTACTTGCATGACAATATGAAAGGTCACATTTCAGATTCAAATTGCTCTGGCATTAAATCTCAACTGTGTCAACTATGTCACCACAATTTGCTATGTGAACTAATTAGCCTTACTTAAGCTGCCTTAAGTAAGGAGAAGGTAATGGCAACCCACTCCAGTACTCTTGCCTGGAAAATCCCATGGACGGAGGAGTTTGGTAGGCTGAAGTCCACGGGGTCGCACAGAGTAGGACATGACTGAAGTGACTTAGCAGCAAGCTGCCTTAAGTGCAGTTTTTTTTTTTTTTTTTTTTTAATGGTAAGATATTGTCAAAGATTTAGTATCTTGCCTATATTCACATAGAGATTGAATGGTGGAACAAGAATCTGAACCCAAGGAAAGTTGGCTCTGGACTCTGCTCTTAACCCTTTCATCACCCTCAGTACTTTCTCTTCACTATCTTTAACAAGATCTCTCAATACTTTTCCAGGGATGTTTAACTTGTCTACCAACTAATTTATTTAGAGACAATTAGTTTCAAAGTCATGAAGAATCTAAATTGTTCAAATTTAAACTACCATAACTTCTATTTTTCTTTACTAAGTAATGGTGCCAGAATGTTGGCTCAGCCTGATAAACCACTCTTCAAAAGAACCAGAATGGGATTCTTCATTTAGAGGTAAGAATTGTGTGTAGCATCATCTAGGGATGGACTAGTCAATAGACAGTTGATCCCAAACTTTTCTTTTCTATTACCTTGATAGTCAGTCAATTCAGTCACTCAGTCATGTCAGATTCTTTTTGACCTCATGGACTGCAGCACGCCAGGCATCCCTGTCTATCACCAACTCCCGGAGTTTACTGAAAATCATATCCACTGAGTTGGTGATGTCATTCAACCATCTCATCTTCTGTCACCTCCATCTTCTCTCACCTCCAATCTTTCCCAGCATCAGAGTCTTTTTTCCCATGAGTCAGTTATTTGCATCAGGTAGCCAAAGTATTGGAGTTTCAGCTTCAGAATCAGTCTTTCCGCTGAATATTCAGGACTGATTTCCTTTAGGATGGACTGGTTGTATCTCCTTGCAGTCCAAGGGACTCTCAAGAGTCTTCTCCAACACCATAGTTCAAAGCATCAATTCTTCAGCACTCAGCTTTCTTTATAGTCCAACTCTCATATTCATACATGACTACTGGAAAAACCATAGCCTTGACTAGCTGGACCTATGTTGGCAAAGTATAGTCTCTGCTTTTTAATAAGCTGTCTAGTTTGGTCATATCTTTTCTTCCAAGGAGCAAGTGTCCTTTAATTTCATGGCTGCAATCACCACCATCTGCAGTGATTTTGGAACCCCCTAAAATAAAGCCTATCACCGTTTCCACTGTTTCTCCATCTATTCGTTATGACTTGATGGGACTGGATACCATGATCTTAGTTTTCCAAATGTTGAGTTTTAAATCAACTTTTTCACTCTCCTCTTTCACTTTCATCAAGAGGCTCTTTTGTCCTTCTTTGCTTTCTGCCATAATGGTGGTGTTGTCTGCATATTTGAAGTGATTATTTCTCCCAGCAATCTTGATTCCAGCTTGTGCTTCTTCCAGCCCTGTGTTTCTCATAATGTACCCTGCATAGACGTTAAATAAGCAGGGTGACAATATACAGCCTTGATGTACTCCTTTTCCTATTTGGAACCAGTCTGTTGTTCCATGTCCATTTCTAACTGTTGCTTCCTGACCTGCATTTAGATTTCTCAAGAGGCAGGTCAGGTGGACTGGTAGTCCCATCTCTTTCAGAATATTCCACAGTTTGTTGTGATCCACACAGTCAATAGTATGACTGCTTATTTTCAGCGCAACAAGGAAAAATTGTTGGAAGTTTGATAACTAAATCCATTTATCTTTCTTCTTGCCAAGGTTTTTGTTTATTTTCTTTTGAGAATGATATTTTACATGCACTATGTTTATTTTATAACCTATTATTGAATTATATAATATAAATGTACAAATGTACAAATATATGTATGTATAATGAATTGCAAATTGAACACATGTACATAGTCATCATCCATGTTAAGAAGAGAAAGATCAGAAATCAGTCATCCTTGTGCCCTTTCTTAATCAATGTACCCTCTTTTATCTCCTAATATAATCACTATTTGGACATTTAACACCATAGATTCATTTTAGCTGTTTTTGAACTTCAAATAAATGGAATCATATCATATATATGTTCTTGTATTTGACTTCTTTCACTCAAATTTATGGATATTTTTGCATGTAACAATGTTTCTTTTGCTGTTGGATAGTACTTCATTTTGTAAATATGACATGATCTATTTATCTATTTTACTTGATGGATGTTTGGGTTGTTTTCCTTTGGAAATTAAATTTCTAAGACTTCTGTAACAAAGAACCACAAAGTGTGTGGCTTAAACAATAGAAATATATTGCTCACAGTTCTGGATTCTAGAAGTCTGAAATCAAGGTGTGGACAGGGCCGTGTTCCCTCTGAAACCTAAAGAAGGAAAGGCTTTTGCTTCCTGTAGCTTCTGATGTTTTCCAGCAATCTTTGTCTTCCTTTGCTTATAAATTCTCCATTCCAACATCTGCCTCCATTATCACATGGCCATTTTCTCCCTTGTGTGTCTCTTTTTAGAAGGACATTAGCCATATTGAATTAAGGACCCACTCTACTCCAATATAACCTCATCTTAGCTTAGTTAATTATATATTCAACAACTCTGTTTCTAAATGAGGTAATATTTTGAGGCATTATGGGATAGAACTTCAGTATCTCTTTTTGGGTGACATAAATTAACCTGTATTAGAGCTCAAATGAATAAAACCACTATGAACATTCTCATGAATGCCATTTGATGTACACATGAATGAATTTCTATTGAGTATATGTCTAAGAGTTTCTAGGTCATAAGATATAAATATATCCAGATTTAGCAGATGCTTCCACTGTTACCAACAGTGTTCAGTTCAGTTCAGTCCAGTCGCTCAGTTGTGTCTGACTCTGAGACCCCATGGACTGCAGGAGGAATCTAAACTCTTATCTTTCCCCAAACATGGAATTCTTCATTTATTAGCCATTCTGCTGGATAAGTAGTGGTATCTCATTGTGTTTTTAATTTTTATATATCTGTTATTATTAAGATGTAACTCTTTATCATAAGTTTATTGGCCATTTATATATGCTGTTTATACTTTTTGCCTTTTTCCTATTGAGTTGTCTGATTTTATTTTATTTTTTTATGGATTTATAGGAGTCTTTGCTTAATGATATAAATAATCATTGTCTCATATTTTGCAAATACCTTTAACCCAGTACCTTACATTTTCAATCTCTTAATCATGTTTCAATTAAGGAAGATTTCTTTATTTTAATGTAGTCCAGTTTATCAATCTATTCATTCAATGTTAGTGATTTTTTTAAGTGTTGAAGATATCTTTTTTTTAACACAAATTATAACATATTTTCCTAAATTATCTGCTAGAATTTTTCTTGTTTTATTTTTCACACTTGGATCTACTCTCTATGTGGAATTAATTTAATATATGCTTCAGTTAGTGTCACTGTTAAATTTTTTTCCTATGGGTATTCAAAGGACCCATCATCATTTATTAGAAGGATCATACACTGGGAAGTTGCTGTATAACACAGGAAGCTCAAAAGAGAGAGGACACATGTATACTTATAACTGACTCATTTTGTATGGCACAAACCAAACACAACATTGTAAAATAATTATTTACCAATTAAAAGTTTTAAAAAAATCAGTGGGGAAAAAAATATCATTCTTTGCCCACTGCTCCCAGTGCATCATTTTATAAATCATTTTTTCATACATATGCAATCTGTAATTATCCTATTTTCTTCTATGATTATATTATATTAATCCAATCAAAGTGAAAACTGGGCTTTATTTCCTTAGAAATCTTGTCAATTCCTGATTTAGCCTACTTTTAGAAAATACACCTTTGGGTCCTCACTAGAATTCTGGTGTATCTTTAGAGCCATTCTTCCTTTGCCAGCCCTGATCTAGATTTTGTTCTTTCAGCCCTATAATTCTTCCAAGAGCTTTGTGGAGCTTTTGGTCTCTCAGCTGCTTCTTTGGAACTGGTAAATGCCTTCAGGGATGAGTGACTGCAAATGCCTGACCCAATTCTCAGCACCCTTGTCCAACAGAGATTTCCAGTGCCTTCAAAATTATTTTAGTATTATTTTTATATTCTTATCTATTTATATTCATATGGAAAATGGCCTAAGAGAAAATCAGGCTTGCTGCATTTTGAATTATTTAATGCTGGACAATATCAGTATGATGGTTTAAAAAGAGTTGATATGTATTTAAATAATTATGGTGAATAATACCTACATACCTCTCTGTTTGTGTATATATGTTAATTCTATGTTGACCAACCAAACTCCCAAGATAAGGGTGGAGGAGGGTATACATAGATTATCATCTTATCTCTACATCTCTTTCTTGGGAAGCAACAGAATAACACAGTAGTAAGTCTTTAGTTTTGCTTTCTTACTTTTTGTCCCAGCAATTATTTCAGTTCAGTTAAGTTCAGTTGCTCAGTCATGTCCGACTATTTGCAACCCCATCAACTGCAGCATGCCAGGCCTCCTTGTCCATCACCAACTCCCAGACTTCACTCAGACTCACGTCCAC
>SJYV01010648.1:0-19265 GCA_006410875.1 Neotragus pygmaeus | reverse complement strand
AGAGGTGACCTGGTGGAGAAAAGGGAGAGTCAGAAGGGGAGAGAGCAATCAAGCCAGTAATCACACCCATAAATAAAAATGGATACTGAAGATTAGATTCTTAAATGTACAAAATTAATAACAAATACCAAAAATCAAAGATTCAAAATCTAGAGCTTAAACTCTCAAAATACAATATTAGAAATACAAACAATATATTAAATATATATATATATATAATATATATATGATATTTGTGTTAAAAATAGTGTCTCTTTTTTGCAAGGTAATAATAGGTTATAAAATGAGAATTAAAGGAGTAATAAATAACTTAAAATTAAAAAATGGAAAATGATAATAGTAAAAATATGTCTAGGTATTTTTCTAGAGCTGTTGTGGGCAGTGTGGGGTCAGTTCAGTTTCAGGAAATTCCTTGTTCCAGTTTATACTTCTTCTCAAGGTCTATAGGTCTCTTCCAATGCTTAGTCAATGTAAACTGCGGGGTTTTAATCTGTTGCACCTCTCAATTCCAGAGTGGTTCCTTCTTCTTTGTTTATTTTGGCTTCCTGTGTTTGCCAGTCTCTTCAGCGTCTAATTTCCATCCTGACAGAATGGGATGAAGGTGGTCACTTATTTAGGCTCACTCTTTCAGTTGTGTTGTGGGGAGGGAGGAACATTGTAAACAAATATCACTGGCGAGTGTGGGGAGTGCTCACAGTGTATTGAGCACACTGGGTTTTGCCCCAGCTCACGGTGGCATGTGCTTTCCCAGTCTACAGGCTCCAGGTTGCTCAGGAAGGGTACAGTCCAACTGTCCAAATCATGCCTTGCATTTAGTGTACTTCCCAGGTCTAAGCTGCTCAGGTTCAGGTTCTCAGTTATTCCACAAAAGCACAGACTCAGTTGGACTTGCGTTTTGTGCCCTTCCCAGGTCCAAGCAGCTCAGGTGATCAGGGGCTTGGCGAGTGCACTGTCCCCGGTGTGCTGTGACTCTTAATGACCTCCCCAGTCCAGTCGCTCGGTTTCCCAGGTGTACCGTGAGAGCACCATCTCAGGTGTGTCTCCTTTGGGGGAGATGATCTCAGGCTGTGATCCTCCTGGAAGATGTCAAACATACAGGATCCTAGGAAGACTTGATTAGCAACTGGGAACTTGTTCACAGTTTGGTGGAAGATGCCCTCTCTGGGGCCGAGATTTCCCCTTGTCTTCTGTCTGTGGCTGCTGCACGCCTGCCTCTCTGCCTCTGGCAGGGAGAGTGGCCAGTCTAGAGCTGGATAGCTCTCCTTTGGTATTCGCTCAATCCTTTGATCTGTGAGAGAGTCAGGCTGTGCCTTAGGTTAGAGTTTTCTGTGGGAAAGTTCTCTCTCTCTCTCTCTCCCCGCACCCCCCCACCCCCCAGCTATCCCACAGTTTCGGTTGCTATGTCATGTTAGCTCCCTCAGATTGTCCTCAGGGCATTCGGGTCTGGTCCTTACCCTAAGCATGCAACCTGCACCTCCCTGTTTGGCCCCCCTTACTGGTGGTGGCCACAAGCGTTTGGGCTAGTTTTCCACTGGAAGTTGCAGTTAGACGTGCATTTTGTGTGTGTGTTTTCCTGGTTATAAAAGCCCTCTGAGATTCCAAAACTTCCCACAGACCTCCCTGGTAAGAGGGTTTCCTGGTGTTTGGAAACTTCTCCTCCTTCACAACTCCCTCTCCAGGATGGATCTCCACCCCTAACTCTTTTGTCTCTCTTTTTGTCTTATATATTTTGTCCTACCTCCTTTGAAGAGAATGGGCTGCATTTCTGGGTGTCTGGTGTCCTCACCAGTGTTCAGAAGTTGTTTTGTGGAAGTTAAACTGAAAGTGAAAGGAAAGTGAAAGTTGCTCAGTTGTGTCTGACTCTTTGTGACCCCATGGACTGTATAGTCCATGGAATTCTTCAGGCCAGAATACTGGAGTGGGTAGCCGTTCCCTTCTCCAGGGGATCTTTCCAACCCAGGGATTGAACCTAGGTCTCCCGCATTGCGGGCAGATTCTTTNGAATTTGTGGAAGAGAAATTCATCTCCCCATTCTCTTCCTCCACCTTTTAGGACCGCCCCCCTGCTCTTATGATTTTAACATCTCTAGTATGTGCCCCAAAGTTATTTCCTCTGGGATAGATGAAATATTCCCCATTATAAGTTTGATAACACCAAAACACAAAAGAAAAGACATAGGGAAATTCTAACACAGGCAGCACAAATTACAGCATAAATGGACAGACAAATCAATTCTCAAATCAGGTAAGTAAATTTACCCTACAAAACAAATGAACTAATTCCAACTAGACTATCCACCCCCACAAGAAGTAGCTTCCCAATAAACCAGTTCCAACTGAATCAGTTCCCAAATCAGATGAATGAATTTATCCTACAAATGAGCTAATTCCGATGAAGGTGGGCTTGCCCCACAAGAACTAGTTCCTCAATGAACTAGTTCATGGGAGGGTTCAGTAACACTTCTCCTCTTCAATAGGATACCCTAATCAAATTGGCTTTTCTCTTAAAATAAAAGCTCAAATTGGGGGTGGGGGTGGGTGTTCCTGATGTGCTCAATGGAGTGACTTACCCTCCAAAATTGAACGTGTCAGCTTATAACACCAAAGGTCTCATAAAATAAGTGGATATGTTGCTTCCATGTGGCAAAACCAATACAGTATTGTAAAGTAAAATAATAATAATAATAATAATAATAATAAACAAGTGAATAGTCTGGACTAGATATCGAATTGGGTAGACTTACCCTACAAATGAAATTGAGGCTGTCAACTCAGAAGTGTGTCAGTTCCTTGTCTCAACTGCTGAGCCCTGGGTCAGCCAGTGCTGCTTCAGTTAAATTTGAAGGAAAGGACCTCAGGACAAATGGTCCTGGCAGCTTCTAAGGTTATGCCCCAATATTCTTTGATTAGGGCTGGTGAGCCAGTAAGCAACAAGGCTCCTGGCTGGCTAAGCCAAACTATTACTGTAACCTCAAAATAACCATTTGTTGGGTCTGCATGTCATTTTCCTTTGTAGAGTCAGAGTGAAAGAAACAAAGTGTGAAAGAGACATTCTGTCAAAAGGCAGAATAGAGACAGAGAGGCAGTGGGGAAGTAAAGTGAAAGGGTCTTCAGTCTTGCAAAACATCTCCAAAGGAATGGCCAGTCTTTGGAATGAGTGTATTAATCTCTTCTATTCACAGGTGAGTAGGGTCAGATTATCTCTCTATGAGCTAAACAAAGGCAGTTTAGTTTATAGTCAGGCAGAGGGGCAGGGTCCTTTGAAGCATGCCATTTTGTATGATTATAACAACAAAAACAATGAAAAACAAATCAAAGGAACAATTTCCAACAGCCAGTCATAACTGGCTTCTTCTTTGCCCAAAATTACACATAACCTCTGAAATACCTAATTATGTCCATATCCACTCCCTTGTTTGCATATCACTGCTGTGCTGAGCCACACATTTTGGTTGGATGTGTCATATTCTTAACTAACTGTGTGAAGAAATAAATATTTCAGTCTTTGTGTGGGTACTCAGGCTTCCCAGGTGGTACTAGTGGTAAAGAGCCCACCAACCAATGCAGGAGACTTAAAAAACATGGATCTGATTCCTGGGTAAGGAAGATCCCCTTGATAAAATGGCAACCTACTCCAGTATTCTTGTCTGGAGAATCCCATGGACAGAGGAGCCTGGTTGGTTATGGTCTATAGGGTTGCAAAGAACTGGACATGACTGAAGCAACTTAGCACGTGGGTATAATCAGGCATCTCCTATTCAAAGAAGTGAAGATATTGAAAACTTTTATACTTACTTGTGTGTTCACTCTTTTTTGGATGTTTTCTCTTCCTGTTTCTCCTTTTTTTCTTTTCTCTCATGCATCTGGGATAGTGTTAGTAGATGGTAGTTAGAACTGGTTCCAAATTGGGAAAGGAATACATCAAGGCTGTATATTGTCACTGTGCTTATTTAATTTATATGCAGATAACATCATGTGAAATGCTGGGCTGGATGAAGCACAAGCTGGAATCAAGATTGCTATGACAAATATCAGTAACTTCAGATATGCAGATGAAACCACCCTATGGCAAAAAGTGAAGAGGAACCTCTTGATAAAAGTGAAAGAGGAGAGTGAAAAAGCTGACTTAAAACTCAACTTCAAAAATTAAGATCATAGCATCCAGTCCTATCACTTCATAACAAATAGAGGGGAAACAGTGGAAACAGTGACCGACTTTATTTTCTTGGGTTCCAAATCACTGCAGATGGTGACTTCAGCCATGAAATTAAAAAACGCTTGTCCTTGGAAGAAAAGCTATGACCAAACTAGAAACATATTAAAACAGAAGAGACATTACTTTGCCAACAAAGGTCCATCTAGTCAAATCTATGGTTTTTCCAGTGGTCTTGTATGGATGTGAGAGTTGGACTGCAAAAAAAGCTGAGTGCCAAAGAATTAATGCTTTTGAACTGTGGTGTTGGAGACGACTCTTCAGAGTCCATTAGACTGCAAAGAGATCAAACCAGTTGATCATAAAGGAAATCAGTCCTGAATATTCATTGGAAGGACTGATACTGAAGCTGAAACTCCAATACTTTGGCCACTTGATATGGCCAAAGTCAGTATGGAACTGACTCACTGGAAAATGCCCTGATGCTGGGAGGGATTGGAGGCAGGAGTAGAAGGGGACAACAGAGGATGAGATGGTTGGATGGCATCACTGACTCAATGAACGTTAGTTTGAGCAAGCTCTGAGTGTTGGTGGTAGACAGGGAAGCCTGGCTTGCTGAAGTCCATAGGGTAGTAAAGAGTGGAACATGACTGAGCAACTGAACTGAGTTAGAACTCTATGTCAGAATTGGACCTATATTCTCTCAGGTTCATTCCTCAACATTGTTTTCAGCAGGAATACTCCTCTAGATTGTGTTTCTGATACTTCTGTGTGTGCAGGCTTCCTGGTGGACTCATATTAATTGTAGGTTCTGACGGGTGTTTGAAGAGAGAGAAAAGAAGGTACAGAGTATTCCTCTCTCTTTACTTTCCTTGGGGAAGTCTCTGATAGCAGCTGTTCATGACTCTAGCTTTTAGTGTGAAAAGGAAAAGTTAAAATTTTACATAACCTCCTGCTCCTTCTGCCTCTGTAAGTCAGCTTGCTCCTTGCAAAGTCTGGATCACGTAGGTTACATAGTCTTGGAAAGAGGGGACTCACAATGCTAGGAACTGGAGCTTATCTCACTCACCGTTTTCCTGCTCTTGAATCGTCCAGGCCCTGCAAACCCACTTAATCATGCCTGTCCATGTATAAAAACTCTGTAACCCCTGTGTTTGGGGCTCAGAACTTAGAGTGTTAACTCCTCTGGGCCCCCTGGTGTAAAAAAACCTGAGTTCTCCAATTCTCCAAGTATGGTGCTTGGTTTCTCGAGTACTGGTTTCTGCAACAAGTGAACATGACTGCTAATGTTTTAGCTTCTGCCAGATCATTCTGGTCACAGTGATAAGTTTCCACGTTCTCTCTTTGTCTCTTCAGCCTCGGGGTAGTAGTAACTTCTTATTGTTTTTAATCTTTCTAATTCATTGTCATGTCTATTTCAGGTTGTTGCTATTTCTCAGTAAGTCTCAATATGCTGTGCTAAGTCACTTCAGTCATGTCCAACCTAAGAGAATCCATGGCACACCAGGCTCTTCTGTTCATAGAATTTTCCAGGCAAGGATACTTGAGTGGGTCGGCATGCCCTTCTCCAGTTTTTATGCATACTGTCAACTAAAAAATTTATAGTCACAACATGAAAGCAGAGAGTTATTTTATTTGGTGGCAATGTTTAGGACTCTTAGCCTCAAGACAGCATCTCAGTAGCTCTGAGGAAACTGCTGCAAGGAGGCAGGGGGGAATTCAGACTATATACAAGTTTCTAAAAAAAGGAGTAGGTAGTCTGAGCATCAAAGATCAGGTATCAAGTTAAGGAATTTAGCATGCTATGTATGGGAAAATGTAAGCCTCTGGGCTCATCAAATTCATTTCTTTCAAACGCACTTCAGCTACCTGTGGCCAGTCATTTTTCCTTGTTCGCCTCTTTCATTCCCCCAGCTCCTTAGCAATCACTGTCAGGGGGTGGCAGCATAGCCTGGATAGCATTTTGGGGAACCTCATTCACATTTGGAAGCTGGAAATTGCTGATTGGTGTGACATTTCTTAAATATGAAAATGGCGGGAGATATTTTCATTCCACAGTACCTCTTATTTAAGATCCATTCACTTTTTTTTTTCCACTCCTGGAATTTGCCATGATATTTCTCTGGTTGCTTATGTCTCTATTTTGCTTTGCCAGTGAATCTTATTTTTTTTTTTTTTAAGCTATCTCCAACTTTTCCTCCTTTGAGTCTCAGTTAAGATTTTTTTCCCAGGACATTGTCTCAGTCTTCTTTTTTTAGTCTGGATTAAGAACTTTGATTCCTTGCTCTCATGTGTTTTGTACTCCCCCAGTATCTAACTGAATTGCATTAGGATTGTATTTTTAATTTGTATCTTTCATTAGTCTGTAGCACAAAGGCCAAACCTATATTGAAAGCATGTAGCATCATATACCCAATACTCAATATACCCATATACTCAATAGACAGCTATTGGTTGTACATGTATTGTTGAATGAACCTCACTTATTTTATTCTAATGACCTTAGTTGTTTACGTGCCTATTTTCCCCTTTAAATAATAAGTTCTTGATTGCAAAGAATTAGTGTTATCCCTCATGCCTACAGCATGAAGTTCTATACCCACATAGTATAAAAAGTACATACAAGACACAGATGATTTTGAACACTAAGCATTATTTTTGAAAAGGAGTAAATAGAAGTTCACAAAGGTTAAGTAAAATGACTAAGGTCATCAAATTAGGATCTAATGGTGAGACTAGACTCCAGTCGCCTAATTCATAGTTTGTTGGTCTTTTATATTTATCAAATCTTCTGAGTTCAATAATTTGTTCTATGCCATTAATTTAAGTTAAAAATTACCTTATTTATACTATGTAAGTCAATAACAATGGACTACAGAATTAAATATTTGTCTTTTATTTTTTAAAAGGAAGGAAATATCTATCAATTACATGCATAGACAATTATCCCCCCAAAATGAAAAAAAAATGCATCAACCAAAACTTGTTCAACAATATTCATAGCAGCCTTTTCTACAATAACCAAAACTAGTAACAACCCAAATGTCCACCAGTATAGGAATAGATAAATTGTGATATATTTTACAGTGAAACACCACTTGACATTAAAAAGTACTAAACTACTGATGTGTATAACAACATGATAATTACCAGGCTGATTGAAAGAATTCAGACACAAGGCAGTACATACTGTATGATTTAATTCATATACAGTTCAAGAATAGACAGAAAGTTATCTATATTGAGAAAACAATGGTGCTTGTCTGTGTGTTAAGGTGAGGATAAGCTGAGAAGTAGCATGAGACAAAGGTTCAATATCTTCCTTGGGTGGTAGTTATAAAGGTGTATATAAATTTCCAAAACATGAAGCTGAACATTTAAGAATTGTGCATTTTATTAAATACAATTTATACTTCAATAAAAACAGAAAATAATGGAGAGGTGCTTTTCTGGAAATAATCTTCCATTGATCCTAAAATCACATTATGTATTGCTTCTATAAAAGGCTAGACTTGATAATGAGGGACACCAGTATTGAGTTGTTGCTGTTTTTCAGTCGCTCAGTTGTGTCCAACTCTTTACGACCCCATAGACTCCGGCACAACAGGCTTCCCTGTCCTTCACCATCTCCTGGGGCTTGCTCAAACTCATGTCCATAAGATTACTCTAGAACTTGGTCTAGTGGAAACCTGGAAAATAATTACTAAGTATAGTGCGTGAGTGTGTGCTCAGTCATATCTGACTTTTTGTGATGCCATGGACTATATATAGTCTGCCAGACTCCTCTGCCAATGGAATTCTCCAGGAAAGAATACTGCAGCAGGTTGCAATTTCTTACTCCAAGAGATCTTCCTCACCAAGGGATCAAACCCATGTTTCCTGCATCTCTTGCATTTACAGGTGGATTCTTTACCATTGAGACACCTGTAATGGTTAGTGTCAAATGTTAAATCTTTTATCTGAAAATAAAGTAAATAGCTAAATCCTGTGTATAGGATGATAATAAATAAAATTGCAGATGGAAAAATTTATAAGAAAATNTATTGGTGTTTTTCTTTCTGACTTACTTCATTCTGTATAATAGGCTCCAGTTTCATCCACCTCATTAGAATTGATTCAAAGGCATTCTTTCTAATAGATGAGTAATATTCCATTGTGTGTATGTACCACAGCTTTCTTACCCATTTGTCTGCCAATGGACGTTTAGGTTGCTTCCGTGCCCTGGCTATTGTAAACAGTGCTGCATGATCATTGGGGTACACGTGTCTCTTTCAGTTCTGGCTTCCTTGGTGTGTATGCCCAGCAGTGGGATTGCTAAGTCGTATGGAAGTTCTATTTCCAGTTTTTTAAGTTGTCTCCATACTGTTTTCCCTAGTGGCTGNCAGTGCTGCATGATCATTGGGGTACACGTGTCTCTTTCAGTTCTGGCTTCCTTGGTGTGTATGCCCAGCAGTGGGATTGCTAAGTCGTATGGAAGTTCTATTTCCAGTTTTTTAAGTTGTCTCCATACTGTTTTCCCTAGTGGCTGTACTAGTTTGCATTCCCACCAACAGTGTAAGAGGGTCCCTTTTTCTCCACACCCTCTCCAGCATTTATTGTTAGTAGATTTTTTGATAGTAGCCCTTCTGAGCTGCATGAGATGGTACCTCATTGTGGTTTTGATTTGCATTTCTCTGATGATGAGTGATGTTGAGCATCTTTTCATGTGTTTGTTAGCCATCTGTATGTCTTCTTTGGAGAAATGTCTGTTTAGTTCTTGGGCCCATTTTTTGATTGGGTCATTTATTTTTCTGGAATTGACCTGCAGGAGTTGCTTATATATTTTGGAGATTAATTCTTTGTCAGTTGGTTCATTTATTATTATTTTCTCCCTTTCTGAAGGCTGTATTTTCACCTTGCTTATAGTTTCCTTCATTGTGCAAAAGCTTTTAAGTTTAATTAAGTCCCATTTGCTTATTTTTGCTTTTATTTCCATTACTCTGTAGAGAGGTCATAGAGAATCCTGCTGTGATTTACGTCAGAGAGTGTTTTGCCTATGTTTTCCTCTAGGAGTTTGATAGTCTCTGGTCTTACATTTAGATTTTTAATCCATTTTGAGTTTATTTTTGTGTATGGTGTTAGAATGTGTTCTAGTTTCACTCTTATACAAGTGGTTGAGCAGTTTTCCCAGAACTACTTGTTAAAGAGAGTGCCTTTTCTCCATTGTATATTCTTGCCTCCATTGTCAAAGATAAGGTGTCCATAGGTGCGTGGATTTATCTCTGGGCTTTCTATCCTGTTCCATTGATCTATATTTCTGTCTTTGTTCCAGTACCATCCTATCTTGATGACTGTAGCTTTGTAGTGTAACCTGAGGTCAGGCAGGTTGATTCTTCCAGTTCCAGTCTTCTTTCTCAAGATTGCTTTGGTTATTTGAGGTTTTTTGTATTTGCATACAAATTGTGAACTTATTTGTTTTAGTTCTCTGAAAAATACTGTTGATGGCTTTATAGGGATTGCATTGAATCTATAGATGCTTTGGGTAGTATACTAATTTTCACTATATTGATTCTTCCGATCCATAAAAATGGTATATTTCTCCAACTGTTTGTGTCATCTTTGATTTCTTTCATCAGTGTTTTATAGTTTTCTATATATAGGTCTTTTGTTTCTTTAGGTAGCTTTATTCCCAAGTATTTTATTCTTTTCGTTGGTGAATGGAATTGTTGATGAATGGTGAATACAATTGTTTCCTTAATTTCTCTTCTGTTTTCTCATTGTTAGTGTATAGTAATGCAAGGGATTTCTCTGTGTTAATTTTATATCCTGCAACTTTACTGTATTCATTGATTAGCTCTAGTAATTTTCTGGTGGATTCTTCAGGGTTTTCTATGTAGAGGATCATGTCATCTGCAAACAGTGAGGATTTTACTTCTTCTTTTCCAATCTGGATTCCTTTTATTTCTTTTTCTTCTCTGATTGCTGTAGCTGAAACTTCCAAAACTAGGTTGAATAATAGTGGTGAGAGTGGGCACCCTTATCGTGTTCCTGACTTTAGGGGAAATGCTTTCAATTTTTCACTATTGAGGATAATGTTTGCTGTGGATTTATCATATGTGGCTTTTATTATGTTGAGGTATGTTCCTTCTATGCCTACTTGCTGGAGGATTTTTATCATAAATGGATGTTGAATTTTGTTGAAGGCTTTCTTTGCATCTATTGAGATAATAATATGGATTTTATCTTTCAATTTGTTAATGTGGTGTATCACATTGATTGATTAGTGAATACGGAAGAATCCTTGCATCCCTGGGGTAAAGCCCACTTGGTCATGTTGTATGATCTTTTTACTATGTTGTTGGATTCTGTATGCTAGAATTTTGTTAAGGAATTTTGCATCTATGTTCATCAGTGATATTGGCCTATAGTTTTTTTTTTTTGTGGAATCTTTGTCTGGTTTTGATATTAGGGTGATGGTGGCCTCATAGAATGAGTTTAGAAGTTTACCTTCCTCTGCAATTTTCTGGAAGTTTGAGTAGGATAGGTGTTAGCTCTTCTCTAAATTTTTGGTAGAATTCAGCTGTGNAGGTTTTGGTATTAGGGTGATGGTGGCCTCATAGAATGAGTTTGGAAGTTTACCTTCCTCTGCAATTTTCTGAAAGAGTTTCAGTAGGATAGGTGTTAGCTCTTCTCGGAACTTTTGGTAGAATTCAGCTGTGAAGCCATCTAGTCCTGGGCTTTTGTTTGTTGGAATATTTCTGATTACAGTTTTGATTTCCATGCTTGTGATGGGTCTGTTAAGATTCTCTATTTCTTCCTGATTCAGTTTTGGAAAGTTGTACTTTTCTAAGAATTTGTCCATTTCTTCCAAGTTGTCCATTTTATTGGCATATAGTTGCTGATAGTAGTGTCTTATGATCCTTTGTATTTCTGTGTTGTATGTTGTGATTTTTCCATTTTCATTTCTAATTTTATTGATTTGATTCTTCTCCTTTTTTTCTTGATGAGTCTGTTTAATGATTTGTCTATTTTATTTATCTTCTCAAAGAATAAGCTTTTAGCTTTGGTGATTTTTGCTATGGTCTCTTTTGCATTTATTTCTGCCCTAATTTTTATTTCTTTCTTTCCACTAACACTGGGGTTCTTCATTTTTTCTTTTTCTAGTTGCCTTACATGTAGCGTTAGGTTATTTATTTGATTTTTCTTATGTTTTATGAGGTGGGCTTGTATTGCTATGAACCTTCCCCTTAGCACTGCTTTTACTGAGTCCCATAGATTTTGGGTTGTTCTGTTTTCATTTTTATTCCTTTCCATGTATATTTTGATTTCTTTTTTGATTTCTTCTGTGTTTTGTTGGTTATTCAGAAGTGTGTTGTTTAGCCTCCATATATTTGTATTTTTAATAGTTTTTTTTCCCTGTAGTTGACATCTAATCTTAACACATTGTGATCAGAAAAGATGCTTGAGATGATTTCAATTTTTTTGAATTTACCAAGGCTAGATTTATGGCCCAGGATGTGGTTTATCCTAGAGAAGATTCCATGTGCACTTGAGAAAAAGGTGAAATTCATTGTTTTGAGGTGAAATGTCCTATAGATATCAATTAGGTCTAACTGGTCCATTGTATCATTTAAAGTTTGTGTTTCCTTGCTAATTTTCTGTTTAGTTGATCTATCCATAGGTGAGAGTGGGGTATTAAAGTCTCCCACTAATATTGTGCTACTGTTAATTTTTCCTTTCACACTTTTTAGCATTTGCCTTACATATTGTGGTCTCCTATGTTGCATATATATCTATAATTGTTATATCTTCTTCTTGGATTGATCCTTTGATCATTATGTAGTATCCTTGTCTCTTTTCACAGCCTTTATTTCAAAGTCTATTTTATCTGATATGAGTATTGCTACTCCTGCTTTCTTTTGATCTCCATTTGTGTGAAATATCTTTTTCCACCCCTTTTTTCAGTCTGTATGTGTCCCTTGTTTTGAGGTGGATCTCTTGTAGACAGCATATATAGGGGTCTTGTTTTTGTATCCATTCAGCCAGTCTTTGTCTTTTGGTTGGGGCATTCAGCCCATTTACATTTAAGGTAATTATTGATAAATATGATCCCGTTACCATTTACTTTATTGTTTTGGGTTCGAGTTTATAAATCTTATCTGTGTTTCCTGTCTAGAGAAGATCCTTTAGCATTTGTTAAAGAGCTGGTTTGNGTGACAATATACAGCCTTGACGTACTCCTTTTCCTATTTGGAACCAGTCTGTTGTTCCATGTCCATTTTTTTTTCTCTTTTTTTGCTTTCTAAAAATTTCATTGACCCTTGACACATTGGCCTAGCTTTGGGGTAACACAAAGGATGCCAAACTTCAAAGCAAAAATGGAAGACATTTTCTGAAGAGGCAGATGCTTAGTTCTCAACTTCCTGATGCAGCTAGCATTCCAAGTGAACTCAACAGGATGAGGTAAAACCTCTACTGCGTAACCCAGGACACAGCTGTGGTCTACGTCTTGGCCTTCCATTCTCAGGGTTCTTGCTCTGTCAGGTGCTGTTCAGCCAGTGCACAGTGAGATGTGCTTCTCTACTTGAGGGCTTCCTGCATAGAGCACAGCCATCTTGCTCTCTGGGTCACATGGAATCCTGAAACATGTACCATGTAATGGAAAGCCAGGTTTCAAGAAGTAAGAATCCTGAGTGCTTTGAGGGAAGCAAGAGGGCATTCAAACAGATTAATAAAAACAATGTCTATAAAGTTCATGGAGGGGCTTAAAGATGAAAACTAAAATTTTTCAACCATGGAAGAGGTTGACCAACAGCCAGGGATTGGGCTGCTTGTCCGAAGTGGGAGCTGAGATAGAAATTCAATTCTTTTGAGGATCTATATACATGGTAATTGGCAAAATACATGATAGAACAAAACACATNGGAAGAGGTTGACCAACAGCCAGGGATTGGGCTGCTTGTCCGAAGTGGGAGCTGAGATAGAAATTCAATTCTTTTGAGGATCTATATACATGGTAATTGGCAAAATACATGATAGAACAAAACACATCAATTTCTTTCTTTTGAAAATGGCTTTAAAGGGAGAGTGAGGCTTGAGTCCTTCCTTCCATGGTCCTGCCTATTCAGCCATCCAGAGCTTGAAGGTCTTGGGAGCAAGTGGCTATGAGCTGCCTATAGGAAGAAATGTCTAGACCCATCACTTTGCCTTTACGGCCGGCCAGAGTCTTCAGAAGGGACCAGCCTGGGTGAGCCCAGATCTTGGCTTGGTGATAACTTGGTGTTATCATAGGCACCAGTGAGCAAAAAATTCCCATGGAGAGGCTCAAACTTGACACCTGTCACTAAGTTCTGATGGGCAGGAATGGTATAGACACAACGTCTCTGTCAAAGGTCCCACACTTTGCAGGTATTGTCACCATTGTCAGTTGCAATGTGGTAGCCATTGGGGGAGAGATTTATTCCATATATTTCCTTCCAGTGACCTAGGAACATGATACAACATCCTGTGTGCAGGTCCCAAAATGGCCAAATGCATCCATCCCTCAGTGCCAGCCAAAGAGCCATCTTGATGGAAGGCAATGTCATACACACCCATGCTGTGGCCCTCCTGATNTTCCTTCCAGTGACCTAGGAACATGATACAACATCCTGTGTGCAGGTCCCAAAATGGCCAAATGCATCCATCCCTCAGTGCCAGCCAAAGAGCCATCTTGATGGAAGGCAATGTCATACACACCCATGCTGTGGCCCTCCTGATGCAGGATCTTCTCTTGAGCTTCCAAATCCCGTAAGCGCCATGATCGGTCATAGCAGGTGGTACCTAAGAATGTCATGATGGATGCCACATTACATGGGCCACATGCACTGTGTGGCCTTCAATATCTGCCACGGGTTCATCAATGTCCAAGACTCCACAGCTTCACAGAACCGTCAGCAGCACAAGAGGCCAGACTGACGTCTTTTTGGTCCAAGGAGACTGTAGGTTTGGGATAGAATACAATCGCTCCCACGTTTGTGTTACGGCCTCGAAGAGTGTGAAGGAGGTTGCAATCGGGAACACACCAGAGCTTGCAAAGCCCACCCCAACAAGCTGTGGCCAGCATCTTGGAACTGGGACTAAAGTGACAGTAGGAGAAAGGCAGACCATCCCCAACCTGACTGCAGAAATTATTCAAAGATCGCAGAGACTGTGCAGCTCTTCCATCTGGGAGGTTCTAGTTGTCTCAGGAATCTCTTTATGAAGATGGGCCTCTTCTAAGCATTTCACTGCCCTGGCCAGTGAATAATTAGCAATCCACAGTCTAGCAACCTTCAGGCTGTTTGGTCCTTCATGGTACCAGGTCTGNATCTGGGAGGTTCTAGTTGTCTCAGGAATCTCTTTATGAAGATGGGCCTCTTCTAAGCATTTCACTGCCCTGGCCAGTGAATAATTAGCAATCCACAGTCTAGCAACCTTCAGGCTGTTTGGTCCTTCATGGTACCAGGTCTGCTGATACTCTTCTTTGGACTTCTTTGATTTCTCATCATCTTTTTTGGTCTTTTTTAAGGCATTGGTACTGACCACTGGGAGGATATTTCTTAAACCTTTCTCTTCTTTCAGCAGGACCTTCTCCAAAAAGTGTGATGAGTTCCCCAAAGCTTTAAGGCAAGCCTTGACCTCTGAGTCATCTGTGGAAACGTTGATTTTCCAGGCTCACTTCCTTCTCTCAAACTCTGCTAACACTTCAGCCTGTCTCTCACTGATGTGCTCTTCAATTTCAAACACTTCTCTAGAGGTTATGTTAGTATTTCCTGCTTCAATTCCTGCTCTGAGTCCTTTTCCCCAAAGCCCAGATTCTCCTTTGGCTAGATGCTCCCTCTCCTCTTCCAAACTTCCATAATAGATGTGTGGTTTCTTCACAACAGGAGCCACTAAGTCATCTGGTGCCTTNACTTTGCAGGTATTGTCACCATTGTCAGTTGCAATGTGGTAGCCATTGGGGGAGAGATTTATTCCATATATTTCCTTCCAGTGACCTAGGAACATGATACAACATCCTGTGTGCAGGTCCCAAAATGGCCAAATGCATCCATCCCTCAGTGCCAGCCAAAGAGCCATCTTGATGGAAGGCAATGTCATACACACCCATGCTGTGGCCCTCCTGATGCAGGATCTTCTCTTGAGCTTCCAAATCCCGTAAGCGCCATGATCGGTCATAGCAGGTGGTACCTAAGAATGTCATGATGGATGCCACATTACATGGGCCACATGCACTGTGTGGCCTTCAATATCTGCCACGGGTTCATCAATGTCCAAGACTCCACAGCTTCACAGAACCGTCAGCAGCACAAGAGGCCAGACTGACGTCTTTTTGGTCCAAGGAGACTGTAGGTTTGGGATAGAATACAATCGCTCCCACGTTTGTGTTACGGCCTCGAAGAGTGTGAAGGAGGTTGCAATCGGGAACACACCAGAGCTTGCAAAGCCCACCCCAACAAGCTGTGGCCAGCATCTTGGAACTGGGACTAAAGTGACAGTAGGAGAAAGGCAGACCATCCCCAACCTGACTGCAGAAATTATTCAAAGATCGCAGAGACTGTGCAGCTCTTCCATCTGGGAGGTTCTAGTTGTCTCAGGAATCTCTTTATGAAGATGGGCCTCTTCTAAGCATTTCACTGCCCTGGCCAGTGAATAATTAGCAATCCACAGTCTAGCAACCTTCAGGCTGTTTGGTCCTTCATGGTACCAGGTCTGCTGATACTCTTCTTTGGACTTCTTTGATTTCTCATCATCTTTTTTGGTCTTTTTTAAGGCATTGGTACTGACCACTGGGAGGATATTTCTTAAACCTTTCTCTTCTTTCAGCAGGACCTTCTCCAAAAAGTGTGATGAGTTCCCCAAAGCTTTAAGGCAAGCCTTGACCTCTGAGTCATCTGTGGAAACGTTGATTTTCCAGGCTCACTTCCTTCTCTCAAACTCTGCTAACACTTCAGCCTGTCTCTCACTGATGTGCTCTTCAATTTCAAACACTTCTCTAGAGGTTATGTTAGTATTTCCTGCTTCAATTCCTGCTCTGAGTCCTTTTCCCCAAAGCCCAGATTCTCCTTTGGCTAGATGCTCCCTCTCCTCTTCCAAACTTCCATAATAGATGTGTGGTTTCTTCACAACAGGAGCCACTAAGTCATCTGGTGCCTTAGTTTTGGTTGCTGTGGAGGAGGGTCGTGAGGAAGCCATGCTGGACTCTGGGGCCATGAAGCCCCAGCAAAAGCCGTGCTCTACATTTCAGACCATCCACTGCGTGCCCAGCCCATGTCCAGTTCTAACTGTTGCTTCTTGACCTGCATACAGGTTTCTCAAGAGGCAGATCAGGTGGTCTGGTATTCCCATCTCTTTCAAAATTTTCCAGAGTTTATTGTGATCCACACAGTCAAAGGCTTTGGCCTAGTCAATAAAGCAGAAATAGATGTTTTTCTGGAACTCTCTTGCTTTTTTGATGATCCAGCAGATGTTGGCAATTTGATCTCTGGTTTCTGTGCCTTTTCTAAAACCAGCTTTAACATTTGGAAGTTCACGGTTCACGTATTGTTGAAGCCTGGCTTGGAGAATTTTGAGCATTACTTTACTGACAGTATTTTAAGTAGTTTTCTATTAGCCATTAATTCTTTATAACATCTAGAAAGTAAGATGATTTAAAATGGTTTATAATGGCTGGGCAGTTGGTTATCAGTCTTTCCTGTTACACATTCATCCTTTGCAAATATTTATCAAGCTAATAAACATAAAATGCCTTAGATCTCCTTTAATTCGTCAACTTGGATAAATTTCTGTCAAAATTCTAGAAGACTGAAAGGTGTCAGAGCCATTCACTAAATCGCACAGGTCAAATAGCAAGGAGTCCTGAGGTTACTTACAGACGTGAGTGATCTGGACGGGAATCTGTAGGGCTGTCATGGGGCTTGGAGAGATGGCAGCACTGTCTTCCAAGCGGGCAACTCTGATCTGAACATGCTGTACACTGGAATTGGAATTACTGTTTGGAACTCCAGGTCCTGATTTATTCTCCAAAAGCGTTGGGTTGTTTTTTTGATTTTCATGTAACTGTTTAAGACCTTTTATCAAGACTGAAGGGAGATGGGTAGACAAAAAGAACATTGATTCTCCGACAGACCACCATCTAAGCAGCAAGGGAGGTGGGGGGTAAGGAGGGAAAGTATTTGGAATAAATAGTTGTATATAGGATATGACATCTTACCAAAATAATAAAAAAAATATTAAAAAACCACAACCTGTCTGGAAATTTTTGGAAATCTTATCAAAATAGATTCTTAAAAAAATTCACAACCGAATATTGTTCTTGCCATCAAAGCTACATTGATAGGAACATAGAAATACAACATTTTCTATGTCTTAGGGCTTCTTGATAAAGTTCTCATTTAGGAAGAAAACTAACTTATTTTTATTCAGTAATGAATCGTGTACCCACCCCCTGCCCTGACTCAAATGGCACTTGACTGTTTTAGCCACTGCAGGAACAGTCAGCTGTCATCTAACTTACAACCCCAGAGTGGCAGCTGAGCTTTTCCCAACAGCGGTATGCAAACAACTTGAGGTCCTGTAAAGCCAGCTCCTCTACTAATCATGATAAACTACATCAGTCATCCCAGGTGATGCTGGGTTCCTGTTACATTAGTATTCCTTCACTCTAATGGTTATACTACACTTTTTAAAATGCAAAATAAATTTGTAACTGGGTATTTAGGAGAAAAAAATCACATTTTCATCAAGCGAAATTCCTCAGCATTTAATTTTCCTTTGCAAAACTGAAGCTGGAGCACTGTATCAGTGAGAGTGAATCTGATTACCTAAATCAAAGACAGTACTACCTGGTTCAGTGCCTAAGTACAGAGCGGACAGTGAAGTGGAAAATTAAGCTATACTTCACTTTTAAGCAAACCTAAGATCTCTAGATTTATACAATAAATGAAATTAGAAACTTACCAGCCTTTGTTCTACAAAATAAATCTCCACAGAATTTCTCTAAATAATGCAGGTAAGTAATTCAAAATTACTCAATTCATAAAAGTTGATTTAAATGTAATTTCTTACATCTTTGTATGCAATGAAAACACATGTGCAATTTATTTCCTCTTCACAGTTTACATGAGAAGAATGTGTGTAAATATGTGTAATTCTATCCTTGGTGCTTTGAGAATTACAGATCATATTGATTCTTCTCAAGGAAAGTTTGTTACCCAAAGAAACAGGACAGAGGTTGTAGTAAAATCTACCATGATTCATCTCTCTTCAGCCGAGGCGAAGAACTTCTAACCTCTAATTCTTTGAGTACTTAAGATAAGGTAAGGACTTAAGGAGCAAATAATACATTACCAGGGAACGAAACATCCTTATGGTTTGCGATTTGCCTTTTGATGGTCCACCATTTACTTCGAAGCCACTGGGGTGAACGGACACTGCTCCATCCCTCCGCTAACAGATCCCAGTTTATATCATTTTCATCAGCTACATCAAGCTCTGCTATCCTATAGGTTACAAGATAACCATCTGTTAGATGTTTGTTTCTCCCCAAGAATCCTCCTCTGACTACAGGTGATGGCACCAGCAATAAAGGGAATGGCAGGGTGTGTCACTGAGATGCTAGGTATGTGGGAAAGGATGGACTGCAGGAGTGCAGGCCTGCTTCTTGAGGTAAGAGCTAAGACGTACCACAGTGATAGCCTTTCGTTAATGGTACTACCAATGTGCTAAACCATAAATATGGTCAGAACCAGAACTGTGAAGGAAAGGGAAGAGCTAAAAGTTACAACAGAATAAGAACAGGTTTACTTGTATAGTGTTCTATAATGTTTTGTAGTGTGTTATATAATGCTATTTTTTAGATCTGAGCTCTTCCACCTGTAAAATAAAATTACTTAGAATCTGCCTGCAATGCAGGAGAACCTGGTTTAATTTCTGGGTCGGGAAGATCTGCTGGAGAAGGGATAGGCCACACATTCCAGGTGGCCTGGGTTTCCCTCATGGCTCAGGCTGAAGTAAAGAATCATCTTGCAATGTGGGAGACCTGTGTTTGATCCCTGGATTGGGAAGATCCCCTGGAGAAGGGAACGGCTACCCACTCCAGTATTCTGGCCTGG
>SJYV01010644.1:2627-75151 GCA_006410875.1 Neotragus pygmaeus | reverse complement strand
GGGGGGTCAGAAGATTGTGGAGGGGTCAGAAGATTGTTGGGGGGGTTAGAAGATTGTGGAGGGGTCAGAAGATTGTTGGGGGGTTAGAAGATTGTGGAAGGGACAGAAGATTGTGGGGGATCAGAAGATTGTGGGGGTCAGAAGATTGTGGGGGGGAGCTTGGGAAAGGCAGCAGTGCACAGTGGTTAGCACAAGCTGGGACGCCAAGAACTCCCAGGGTTGTCGATAATTTTCATCCACTCATTCTGTGTATTTTGGGGTTTTGTTTTTTGTTTGTTTCAATTATGCCCTCTGGGATTAAATATACTATGTTAAGACACTAATTAAAATACATAAAGCCATTGCAACTGAAAATAACATGCCATGAATTTTTATGAAAATGCCAAACTTAAGCAGCCTTCCCTCTGGGGCAGGCCTGATTGGAAACGTCAAATTGGCACCACTTTCATTGCCAGGGCTCACGCCTGCCTCACCCATGTCCTAGGGTGAGGCATACTTTTCTCTGCCTCAGTTTCCCTCACAGGAAAAGAAGTTGGCAGATCTGTTTCACAGTGGCAGGAAAGGATTGACTGAATTAATATCTTCACAGCACATTTCAAACCTTTGAGATCAAGTTTCTGCTAAATGTTAAATAAGGATTTCCCCAGTGGCTAAGTGGTAAAGAACACACCTGCCAGTGCAGGAGATGTAAGAATCGAGTTTGATCCCTGGGTCAGGAAGATTGCTGGAGGAGAGCATAGAAACCCACTCCAATATCCTTGGCCAGAGAATCCCATGAACAGAGGAGGCTGGCAGGTTGTGGTCCATAGGGTCAAAAAGAGTCAGACACCACTGAAGCGACTTAGCATGCATGCAATGTTAAATAAATAACACCCACTCCCTTATGAAATGTAACTCTTTCAGTGTTTCAGAATATGAAAATCAATATACCTTCTCCATGTCTTACATTCCTCTCCACTCCATACACTTTCTACAGTCTGCATTTCTTCTCTCTTTCCTAGTTGCATTCCCCTTCTTATCACACTTCTGTCCACTTTTCTTTCCCTGTGTCCATCATCTCTCTCCTTTCTGCTGTCTGACTCTCCTCAATTTCTCACTTTTCCTATTTGCCTTGGAAACTAGAGTGCATCTCCTATGCAATGTCATTTCATAGGTGAGTACATATGGTCATTAATATTCATTAGTTTTCTTAATCTCTAGTAAAAATAGAAAAAAAAAGTGCTACCTTTCCGTGTGTCAGACTGGTTGATTAGCAGACTGTGCTTTTAAAGTATAAAACTCTCCTTCTAGAGACAGCCTAGAGGTGGAAAACTCTGGGAGGTGGATGCTTTCCTTGGGTCAACCAAGGAAAAGGGAAATGGGCAAAGTTGAGAGATGATTTTGGGGGAGAAATGTAAGCCTTTCAGCAGTGAATTAACCTAAATGTTTTTCCCAAAGATGGTGATCATATTTTCACCTCCTAGACTCACTAGCAGTTCAAAGGGATTGCTGCAAAAAGTTAAGAATCTGAGACTCTAGGACCTAATAAAGCCCTGAATTTTTGGTTTTGTGTTGCCTATAAAAGTCAGTGTGGATTAGGAAAAAAACTGGCTGTTATGACTCACACCCCACATGTACTATCTTAAAACCCAGAAAGAAGCCAAAAATGTCTATGTAAAAGGTGAAGGCTGTGTAAAGAGTGAAAAATAAAATAAAAAGATGGAAAAGTAAACACCACCTCAGATGTAAGGAAATTTGGATATTTAGGACCTCCCATAAGAAATAACTTTTTTTTTCTTAAGTCAGTGGATCCATAAATAAATGAACTTAATCTGACTTCTAACTAGCTCATTCAGTGAAAAGCTAGTGACTAGAAGTTTATTTGAAGAACTGGGGTCTTTCAGCAGCTCAATGGCAGGCTTCCTGTTTGACTTTGGCCAAGTTATTTAACTACTTAATATCTAAAGTTACTCATCTGTAACATGAGTAAAACAATATGATAGCCATGTTATTTTTGGCTCTTGGGCTGCTCCCAACCTTAAATGTGTAACTGAATCTCACAGAGGAATTTCATGGAATTAATGAATATCTACAAACGCTGAAGGGCTTCAGGTCAATGTTGACTTCATAGAGTTATCATTATGGAGTAGCTGTTAATAGCCCTGGTACCACCTCCTGCTCTCCTACACATTACTCTTTCTGTCTGGTATGTCCCCTCTGTTTAAGAATCCATCTGTCCCTCCCCTCTAGAAGACTTTCTCTCCATTCCACCATCCATTAAAGGCTCTACCACATCTTTTCTCTAGAATGCATAAGAAATCTTGTTGACCTTGACTTGCCTCGTCTTCCTTGCTCTTTTTACACTGCATAAGCTGGTTTCTGTCCATATTCTGTGTGGTTTTCTTTGTGTTAAACTCAGTGGATCCCCCATGTACAAATTCTTCTACAAAGGTGTGTTCTTCTCACCACTTTTCCTGGTGCTGTGAGAGTTGATGTCTAGACTTCAGAAGTGCTTCCATGTAATAAATCACCGCCAACTTTTCTGATGACTCCTTGGCAAATTCTTATTTCTCTTGCTGTCCAATGATCGTCCCTTCTAATTCTTTCCAATAAGTGGCTCATCTAATCATGTAGATTTTCTATCAACTGTCTATATACTCTCCAGTTGCTGTTCTTTATCTCTTTCAGATCTGTATGAATTTGGTTGAAGATACACGTGTTGCTTATCCAGGGTCACAATAATAATGCCTAACAAATCATCATAAAACTTAGTGGTCTAGGACTTCCTTGGCGGCACAGTGGATGAGGATCCACCTGCCAGTGCAGGGCACACAGGTTCGATCCCTGGTCCTGGAAGATTCCAGGTGCCACGGGGTAACTAACCCCGNGACTAGAAGTTTATTTGAAGAACTGGGGTCTTTCAGCAGCTCAATGGCAGGCTTCCTGTTTGACTTTGGCCAAGTTATTTAACTACTTAATATCTAAAGTTACTCATCTGTAACATGAGTAAAACAATATGATAGCCATGTTATTTTTGGCTCTTGGGCTGCTCCCAACCTTAAATGTGTAACTGAATCTCACAGAGGAATTTCATGGAATTAATGAATATCTACAAACGCTGAAGGGCTTCAGGTCAATGTTGACTTCATAGAGTTATCATTATGGAGTAGCTGTTAATAGCCCTGGTACCACCTCCTGCTCTCCTACACATTACTCTTTCTGTCTGGTATGTCCCCTCTGTTTAAGAATCCATCTGTCCCTCCCCTCTAGAAGACTTTCTCTCCATTCCACCATCCATTAAAGGCTCTACCACATCTTTTCTCTAGAATGCATAAGAAATCTTGTTGACCTTGACTTGCCTCGTCTTCCTTGCTCTTTTTACACTGCATAAGCTGGTTTCTGTCCATATTCTGTGTGGTTTTCTTTGTGTTAAACTCAGTGGATCCCCCATGTACAAATTCTTCTACAAAGGTGTGTTCTTCTCACCACTTTTCCTGGTGCTGTGAGAGTTGATGTCTAGACTTCAGAAGTGCTTCCATGTAATAAATCACCGCCAACTTTTCTGATGACTCCTTGGCAAATTCTTATTTCTCTTGCTGTCCAATGATCGTCCCTTCTAATTCTTTCCAATAAGTGGCTCATCTAATCATGTAGATTTTCTATCAACTGTCTATATACTCTCCAGTTGCTGTTCTTTATCTCTTTCAGATCTGTATGAATTTGGTTGAAGATACACGTGTTGCTTATCCAGGGTCACAATAATAATGCCTAACAAATCATCATAAAACTTAGTGGTCTAGGACTTCCTTGGCGGCACAGTGGATGAGGATCCACCTGCCAGTGCAGGGCACACAGGTTCGATCCCTGGTCCTGGAAGATTCCAGGTTCCCTGGAGCAACTAAGCTTGTGTGCACCACAACTTCCGAGCCAGAGCTCTGGAGCCCACCAGCGGCAACGACCAAGCCTGTGTGCTGCAACTACGGATACTCATGCCCCTGGAGCCTGCGCTCCACAACAGGAGATGTACCCCACAACGAGAAGTCCATGCACAAGGAAGAGTAAACCCCTCTCAGAGCAAGTAGAGAAAGCCTATGCAAAGCAACAAAGACCCAGTACAGCCAAAAATAAATAGAATTAGTTTTTTAAAAAACTTAGCAGTCTAAAATGTTTATCGCTTGTGAGTATATGAGTTTATCGCTTGTGAGTATATGAGTTCTCTGGGTGGTTTTGTGATGTGGGCCTTACTTGATCTCAGGTGTGTTCATGCATCTGCCAACTTCCCAATCACTCTACCACTGCAGCCTAGCATAAGTATTCTGCTGTCAGATGAAGCCAAGCAAAGAAAAATAGCATCTTTTTGCCTGGTCTCTTTGGCAGTACAATCATAATTCCAAGACCCTAAGCTCCTTACACTTTAGAAATTTAAAATCATTATTCAGCCTCTTTCAAAATTTCAGCATTATCTGAATTTTTGTTTTCTCCCTATCGCATCCTGTCTAGGCACTTGAAATCATTTAAAAGATTTCTTACAAACCTTCACATTTCCAGGGATCCATCATCTCCTTCAAATCATTTTAGATTGGAGACCTATATTCCCCTCCTGTGAGAGTCACTGTGACCTTCTTTGCCTCTTGCAAAAATCTCTGCTCTTGAGCTTCCCTGGTGGCTCAGTGGTAAAGAATCCGCCTGCCAATATAGGAGACATGGGTTCAATCCCTGGTCTGGGAAGATCCCACATGCCACGGATCAACTAAGCCTGCATGCCACAATTACTGAAACATGCATGCCTAGAGCCGATGCTCTGCAACAAGAGAAGCAACCACAGTAAGAAGCCCATACATGGAAATCAGAGTGTAGCCCTGGCTTACTACAGCTAGAAACAAGCCCATCCACAGCTACAAAGACCCAGCACAGTCAAAAAGAAAATAAATATATTTTTTTAACCTCTGCTGTTACTCCTGCCTTCCACAGGTTGGTGTACAGCATCTTAAAAATTAGTAGTAAAGGGAATCAATAGCAGAATGTTCAAAAAATAAACATGCAAACAAAAAGCAACAAAATTAAATGACAGAGTAGTTGAAATCCATTTTATCTATTTCTTCTCATTGAGCCAAATCCTGGAACACTCTGAAAATGACATATTTAACATCTTCAATCTGTTCACTCATGTGTATGTCCATCTCTGACTACTTATAATAAACATACATGATTGTTGGAAAACTCATTAATCCAGATCTTGTTGATTTGGCTACTGTCAAAATTAATCATCTCTTCTCAAGCAAGATAGTTTTCTCATTATTAAATTCATTAGAACCCCTAAGTTAAAAAAAAAATGTGCCTGGATTTTCAAAAGTGTGTTATTATAATAAGACCTAAACTCAGTCCATAATTTCTAGATTTAAAGCCTGAGTTGAGATATCGTGTCCTATTTGACCTTTAAAAAAAAAGAAATCATTGTTCATAAATTTGTTAATTTTTATTTTCAATTCTTTCTTACTCTTCTGCCAAAAATGGCTATGTCTCAACCTTATCTCTTCATAAGCCCATTTCTAGAAGGGAAGAGCTTAGTCTTCCCTACTCTCATTCTAGCTTCCCCACAGTGCTTGGTGTGTAGTTGGAGATTAACAAGTATTTATTATTTATAATGATAGTGTGGGGCTCATTTCAAATAGACCACCCCTTTGTCAGTGGGCTTCACAAAAGCAGAAGCTTACAATAGAGGAATGTAGTCTTTTTGAACATCTGGAACAAATGCCAAGACCCCAGTCTAAACACTCTTCCCTGGAGATTCAGATTCATCTTTCTTTTAAGTTTATGTGTATGTGGTTATAGCAGTTGTTCTTGAAAAACCAATGTCTGGTGCTTTTCCTTTAGATTAGTTTACACTTGCTGCTGTTCAGTCATTAAGTCATGTCTGACTCCTTGAGACCCCATGGACTGTAGCACCCCAATCTTTCCTGTCCTTCACTATCCCTTGGAGTTTGCACAAACTCATGTCCATTGAGTCAGTGATGCCATCCAACCATCTCATTCTCTGTTGCCCCCTTCTCTTCCAGCCTTCAGTCTTTCCCAGCATCAGGGTCTTTTCCAATGAGTCGGCTCTTCACATCAAGTAGCCAAAGTATTGAAGCTTCATTATGCATACACTAAGTTTAAGGCTTACATTTGTAGCCTTAAACTAAATTTAAGACCTGAACAGTTGCCCCCTATTCTTGTTTTGAAACTTTGATTCCCTTTATACTTTATACTTCCTCACGCTGTATCTTTTAGAGTCTCAGTTTCCAGATTTCAGGACCAACACTGAAGATCCTTAGAGGGAGGACCCCTTATCCCACTGATCTTGTTTAGCATAAGTCTAGCTCTTTGCCCTCTTTGTTTTCCACGGCTCAGTCATTATGGCCCATCACATGTCATCACAAACGCAGCTTTCCTCTATGTGTTTTCAACGACTCTGTGCCCCGTCTTGGGGGACCACTCAGTCCTCTTTGGTTTTCTTCAGTTACTAAGTCAGGCCATTGATTTCTAGTTTTCCCTCCTGTCATCAGTATGGAGCCAATCAGACCAGAGAATCCTATTAACCAAGCAAGAGGGTACCACTGGGGTTAGAGAGGGCTAATGTTCTCAGGTTGGTTCCTTTAATATCTCTGCATTTGTCAAGTATTGCTCCTAGTAAGTTGACTTCAAGCCCTATATTTTACAAAGCTCCCTCTGACATAGTTCACCTCAGCCCTCTCCTCTTCTCTTTCCCACAAACTCTTGAGGCCCTAGAAAGTCTTCTTTCAATCTATACAGACAAACAGTTCCACTTATTAGTTTGATTCAATGCCAAGTTACTTTTCTGAAACACTTCCAGTCTGCATTATAAGCCAACACTCCCACGAGAGCTGGCCTGCTTCCTTCCCACACTGATGGTGTGAGAGGGGAAAAGAAAACACCCCACACATCAAAGAACAGTCCCACTCAGGTCTGGGATTGGTTGAGAGACAATGCAGGGTGTGGTTCTGAGTCATCTGTTCATCTCTTCTACCCATCCTTTTTACCCCACAAAATGGAAAAAGTGATGAACAGGAAAATTAAGCAAATCAGACGAAACGAATGAAATCAACTTGTCTGTCCACATACTAATCTGCATGGTGATGGGGAGCCATTTCAAATCAGATGTGAGCAGTAGCCAAAACTATTAGTAGGTTGGGAAATGGAGTGCATGAAGGGTCAGATTTATAAAACAGTGCTCTTTTCGCCAAACCTCTGAAATTCTAAACAAAAACAACACTCAGATACGTCAAAAAGACCAACCCTAAGCATCTGGTTTCCTTAGCTGGTGCGCATAGCAGGAGAAATGTTGGCAGAACATTTGATTACCATAAAAGAGAGTGCTATGCAGAAACCACATTAGAGTAAACTCAACCAAAACACAGTCAAATGTTTGAACAGTTTTGAATAAATTATGATGGAGACTTGAAAAGGGGTCTAGCCTGGATTAATGAGAAATGCAAATGAACTGGCTCAGAAGCAAACTGGCTTCCCCTGTGATGTGACCCTTTGCCCCTCAGATTTGGGGGTGAAGTAAATACCTGTCATCTACAGAACTGCTCAGAGGCACATCACATCCACATGACGGGTGGCTTGAGCCAAGCATTAACCGTTTCCAGAGAAGTGGTAAGTCAGCCTGATGCTGAAGTGTGTCTGCTGAGCCCCCTTAACTGCCAGCTCCACCCCCTATTCCTTTCAATGAAGAACTACATGGACCAGCTGGTTTTGATGATTTCATCCATGGCAAAGACTGTGAGAAACACACATACTTTGGTAACACACAGCAACATATGTACATTTACACATATATATTTGCACATGCATTTTCTCTGGGTTGTATATACGTCTATTTATTATCTAGGGTTGGCAACAGCATTCAATCAGTCTTTCAGAGTGTCCTCTTATGAGCTGTCAACAAAACCTCCCTAATTTGGGTTCTTGGCAGCTGAATCCAACCACCATTGGAAACCAAACCGCTGGGCTTTGGAAAGTCCAGCCCATCCATCTCGCAGCCTATTTTCTTAGGGACTCTGATGATCCCTGGAGACCCTCCCCTTTAAGCCCCTCTTAGCATTACTGTGCAAAAAGAGATAATTGAGAAACGAATAGTATTTTAAGAATATGTGAGTGGTTCTCATCATACTCTCCAGATCCTGTCTAGAGTAGGAGCAAAGATTCAAAGATTTGTGGGTTTGGAGGTTCAACGAATCAGGAAAATATTCCCTAAACTAATGTTAATGAAATGAATAGAGGGGATGTATGAAATGAGGTTGACAAGATGACTGGGAGTCTCACTATGGTTCTACCTTGCTGTTGGGAGAACAAGCTCTGAGTAACAACTATGATGATATGAGTTATTTCCATGAGGGCACTTTAAGTGAACAACTCCCTCTCCCGAAAAGCCAGGCTGCCTCGTGCCAGGGAGCCAGCACCATCCCTGCTACTTCTGCTGCCCAGTGCCTGAGGTTGAAAAATGTGAGGCAGCTGGGGGAGATGAGAGCCAGGCATCCTTCTACTTATTTGTTTAACCACTCTGCTGGCCTGGGTGCAATCACNCAAGGCCTCTCAACACCCCTAAAGACTCCTTCAGCACATTTCAGGGTGTCTGCAGGAAAGGGAAGCTGGCATTTTGTTTGGTCAGTTTCTTAGCCCTTCGGCTTCGTAAGCTGCTCAGATAGCAAGAACTGAGGACAAATGACCAGACAGAGAGTGCCAGTTTCCAGAAGAAATTAAGATGGGTCTAGTTCTGCCTGCGGGCCCAGCAATGAGACCATGGAGTGCAGAGACTGGGCTGCAGGCCTCCCTGACCCCACAGAGGCATGGGCCAAACTGGAAAGCCGTCAGGGAGCGTGCTGGCCATGTGTGGGCCACCAGCTGGAGGGATGTCTGAAAAACATGGTCACGTTTGCAAAGTTCAGAAATGCTTAGCCCCCAGCAGAAGGTTTGGGGGCTTTTAGGGTTTCCACTCCTCCGTGCCAAGCCCAAGATCAACAGGCTACACAAATGTAATGACCTCCTGAAAGAAGGCAAGCAAGCACCGCACTGGCACTCAAGTAGGAAAAGCCTCCCCTCCCATCCCACCTCTCACCCTTTAGGGAAAAGCATGGGGAAGGGAGGGTGTATGAGAAGGCAGACCATGAACTGGGGCCAAGAACACAACCAGTGCCTGGAGGAAGGCAAAGAGCTTTGACTGGAACCTTAGATTGAAGTCGAAATTGCAAAATGCATGAGCGTGAATTCCAATAACCAGAAAGAGACTGTTCTAATATGCAGAAGTGGTTGAAAAATTGTGGAATCCAACTCAGAAGTTGCTAAGGGAACCAGCTGCTCCAGCAAGAAGGGAGGGATTGTGGTCGACAGAGCACAGCTGGTAGGAGTTATTGGAAGAACAAAGCTGTTTCGTGTTTATTCACCAATAAGTGAGACCTCTCGAAGGCCTGATGCCCAGTGGTATGTCTAAAGCAAATCCATCTTCACCCATCGGGGCCAAGGGTCACGGCTGTGAAGGTAATGATTAGGGGAACAGTCTTGAGTCAAATCTTCTCCCACTGGGACCAAGGGTCAAGGCAGTGAGGGTAATGATTAGGGGTACAGAGTCTTGAGTCAGCGAGAACTGGTGGGAAGACCTGGCTCCGCCACTTGCTAAATGTGTAATCTTGGACAAGCTAAATGACTCTATGCCTCAGTTTCCTAGTTCGTAAGTGGAGATGTTATATAGAGTTCTTATGAAAATTAACCAAGAAAACACACGTGAAGCATTTAGACCAGTGCCTGGTAGACGGCGAGTCCTTAAATGCTTATTATTGTCCTTATTACTGATCTCTGCTCAGAAACCCATAGTATGTTCCAATGCCACCATCTTTGTCCTCATGTAGCACTCAAAAAGCACTCCTGCTCTTTGTTCTCTTGGCTTTCTTGTCACCGTCCTCTCTGACCTCTCCTCTTTAATCTCCTTGTCAGCAATTTGCCATTTACCAACATCTTTGGGCTCAGTCCTGGCCCTTTCCCCGTCCTCCCTCACAGTCTGCGTTTGTTCTCACCACTTTTAATACCATCTACAGGTCCACAGCTCCTAAAACATAGCTCAAACCCAGGTCGTTTCCCTGAGCCTTGGGCTTCCAGACCCACTGCTGACTAGACAGCTCCCCGGGATTTTGCACAGGCACTTCAAAACCTGAGATGTCCAAGAATTTCCCTGGAGGTCTGGTGGTTAAGACTTCCCCTTCTAATGCAGAGACAGTGAGTTGAATTTCTGGTCGGGGAGCTAAGATACCACATTCCTTGTGGCCAAAAAACATAAAACAGAAGCAAATCATAACAGATTCAATAAAGACTTTTAAAATGGTCCACTTCAAAAAAAGTCTTTAAAAAAAAAGGCTAAGATGCCCAAGTAGGACCTCTGGGTCTGTCCTCCCCAACAGCTCCCTACACCTGATCTTCTCCATCAGCCCAGCTACTTGCTCAAACCAGAAACTTGAGAGTAAACTTCTGAACCTCTTTCCATCACCCTCCACCCCCAATCCATCACCAGGTACTCTCAGTTCTACACCCCAAACCTATCCTTAGTCCATTCATATCTCTCCATGTCCACTCCCACCAAGTGCTTTGCTCTCATAAAGGCAACAGCAATCAATTTCTAACTGGTCTCCTTGCTTTCATTCTTTTACTTTATTTTATGGTAAAAATACTTATGACAGAAAAGTTACCATGTTAACCACTGTTAGGTGTGCAATTCAGTGACATTTATTTCACTCACAGTGCAACCATCATCACTATCTGTTCCAGAACGTTTTCATCACTCCAAAAGGAAACCTCGTATCTATTAAGCAGTCACTCCCATCTGCCCCACTCCCAACCCCAGGCAACCACTAATCTGCTTTCTGTCTCCAGCCACTCTGGACATCTCACCTAAACAGGGTCCCACAGTAGGTGACCTTTGTGTCTAGCGCCTTTGTTTAGCATCACGTTTTCAAGGTTCCTCCGTGTTGCAACATGTATCAATATTTCACTCTTTTTTATTCCTTGTTTTCTTTCCCTCTTGCCCTCTTTTTATTTTCGCAAAGATGCCAAAGTAATCTCATAAAATATTATTCTTTTGTTTAAAACTTTGCATTGGCCATCCATTGTACTTGAAAGCACAAATTTCCTGACTATTGAGGGCCTTTGCATATCCCTTTTTACCATCTTCCTCTGCTCCCTTTTTCCTGGGCACTGATCTTTCTCAGCTCTTTTGAAGGTTTTCCCTAGGTATATGTTTCTGCTACCTGAAATACTCTTTCCTCCCCTTTTTATCTTCCTCAGAGAAAGCTTCCCTGACCCTTTAATCCAAATGATTTTGCCCCACTTTTCTCAGAGTATCCTATCTTGTTTTATAGCACACACCACAATTTGTCATTAAGCAGCACAGTTTAATAGTCACCCACCTAATATTCTGTTTAGTATTCACCTCCCCTACCAGACTGTAAGCTCCATGAAGTCAGGAAGCAAATCTCTCTTCTTTACCAGTGTTACTTCGTAGCCTCTTCTTTAGCAGTGTTATCTTACAGTCTACAACTACCACACAGCAACGGCTCAAAAGCTATTGGCAACTGAGTGAATGAGTGAATGGGCTTTCCAGAGCAGAAAGAATGAGAAATAGTAACTCAACCACTTCTGCTATTAGAAAGCCTAATCGAACATTGTTCAGAGGGGCCTCAGCGCTCATTTACCCTTATCATCACCACTATCATCAAGAGCAACCTCCTGCCGACCTCTTGATTGTTGCACTATGGCAGTCTCCAGACAAAAAACACACTTTCTGGGTAATTCTACATGTCCTCCTACAATTTTCACTCCAGGCAGCTAGAAACTAGAGGCCAGCAGCCAGCCCATGAGGAACGGCTACCGGGGAACAGAGAGAGACTGTGGGATGATTTCCTGGCTTCTCTCCTTTCTTGACCAAGTCACTCCTAGAGATGTGGCCCTCAAAGTTCCCTGCTCACGGTGTTCTTCTGTGAGACAAGACACTTCCCTCGCAGCTCCTGATTCCCCTCCTAAAAGAAACAAAGAATTCGGGAGAATAGTCTTGCTTTAACTGAACCACCAAATGAGGCTTGTCATGAAGTAATCACTAATTCACACCAGCAACAAAAGCTTAACTTTAATAATCACCCTGCAGGAGACCAGCCCAGCAGACCACCAGGGAACCTGGACCACACTTCGAGAACATCTCTCTAAAAGAACGTGGGAATTTCCTGCTAACCTCCCTGACTCTATTAATGTGGTCCCCGATGAAACCCAACCCAGTTAAGCTAGAATCATTTTTAACGAAGAGCAGAGTCAGCCCTGGTCTGGGCAGCTCACCACTCTCTTTACTGTCACCCGAGCATCCCGGCCTTTGGTGCCTCTGTCAGCTGGCATCATCTTCCTCTCCTTTTGATGTGGTTCCCCATCTGCACATGTCCTGGCTGAGCACATCTGGAGCGAAGGAACTAGGTCTGTTAGTTCTAGTTCTCCAGGGCTTAAAAACAATCAGTGGCCACAGTGGGCTTTAAAAACAATAAAAGACCACAAATAAAGCTTTTAGCATTCTTCACCCGGCTTACCCCTGTAAAGGAGCCCCAAGTCCTGGAGAACACTGGGTAGTAGGTTAAGCTAGTCCATCAGCAACTATTTGCTGAGCCTTAGCAAGTGCCAAGTGCTGAGTTGGGGAACAAAAATACTATGGTGAATAAGACAGATACAGTCTTTGTCCTGATGGAGTTTACAGCCTAGCTGGGAATAAATAAATATATCACTATTCAACTTAGTAATTGCTAAGATAAGGGAGATAAAAGATCCTTGGGAGCTCGTAGAAGGGGGACACTCATCAAGACCTGGGTAATGAAGTCAGAGAAGGCTGTCTGGGATAAGTGACATCTAAGCAAAAGAAAGAAGGATAAGTAGGCATAACAAATGAAGTGGATAAGGTAGTGTAAAAAATGTACAAGATAGAGGAAACACACGTACAAGTGGTCAATAGTAAAAGAATTTAAGAAACTAAAACGAAGCTTAAGTTGGACGGTGGGAAGAAGAGTTAGGAGAAAGGATGCTGAAAATATAAGATACAAACAGCTTTTTCAGCGTCTTGTAAATTATTTCAAAGAGCTTGACTTTTATTCTTAGGGTGCTGAGGAGCCAGAACAGGATTCGAAACAGGGGAGGGGAAATTTTACATTTTCCAAAGGTCTCTTTGACTTCAATGTGACCAATGTGCAGAGGAGAATAATGACAGTGAGACCATTGCCAAAGCCAGGTGAGTGATAATCAATCATTGCCTCTGCTAGGATAATGAATGATAGCGGGTATGGGGGAAAGTGGATAGTTGTTTCGGATCAAGGGGACTTGGTGATAGGATGGATGGAAGCCGTTGGAAGAAAGATGACACTCTGGCTCAAGCAAATAAGTGAATGATCTTGTAATTCATGGCATAGAGAACTCCAGAAGAGGAGCAGGCTTGGAAGGAAGATAAGTTCAGTTTTGCACATATCGGTCTGTAGGTGTTAGAGGAACATTCACGTATGGTTGTCATCCAGGCAGCTGGGTGCAGGGCTCAAGAGAGAAATCGTCTGGCTCTTTAACCACACATGGGAGTCAGGGGGATGAGGCGCTTTTTGAAGCCGTGCGTGCTGTCCCTCAGTTGTGTCCAACTCTGTGACCCCATGGACTCTAGCCCCCCAGGCTCCGCTATTCATGGCATTCTCCATGCGTGGATACTGGAGTGGGCTGCTGTGCCATAGCAGTTGACAAATCCACTCAGGAAAACTAATTCCTAAGAACTACATGGAAGTTACAGTGAAACAGAACCTGAAGGGTACGTGGGATGAAGAGGTGAAGAAGAGGGATGGGAAGCAAGTGATGCAGACAAAGGGAGCAGGCCACGCAGAGGGCCAGACCTGAGAGGATCTGGGGACTAAAATTGGTTTAGTGTGGTAAGAAGATAAGAGGGCCCCTAGGATAGAGCTCCTAGGAACACCGGGGTTTAAAGAGTGGGCAGAAGAAAAGTCTGAAAAGGAGACTAAAGACTAAGAAATGAGAGAAAAGCATAAAAGTCAGGGAAATCAATAATTCAAGAGATCAGTCAACAGGGTCGACTGGTGCCGGGAGGCTGCATCCCCAGTGTCTGGAACAGTATTCCATAAATAGTTGTTATGTGAAAAAAAAAGCCCATTGAATTTAGCAACAGAACTCATTGGTGACCTAGAAAAACAACTTTTACTAGAGTGGGAACCAGGTGTGATGGGATGAGGAGTGAATACGGTAAGGAAGTGAGTCTGAACAACCTCTCCAAGACTCTGAGCTAAAGTCCCAAGACCTCACCATACCTCAGAGTCCCTGCCCACCCTCTGGTGCTCCGCCCCCCCTGCCCCCGTCAAACACAATCTGACCTGCTGCCTGCACCATCTTGCTCAACAGGGCTCGACCAGATAAATGGTCTCTCTTTCAGGTCCCTTTTCAAACTCAGGGTTCTCACCCCCACTGTTCCCCAGCAGAGCTAGGGTTCACTCTTCCCTCCGCTGGGGTTCACTCTTCCCTCCTCCCCATCACAACCAACTTCTGTGCATCCTTCAAGGCTCAGCTGTCCTCAGTGAAGGCTTCCAACTCCCCACCTGCTCCCCCATTCGCCATGAGACTAAGTTCCATCATACACCATCCTATTGAACACTGAGCTTCTCCTTTGTATCATTGAACCTGAGTGCAATGCATTCTTTGTGCAGATATTTAAGGTATATCTCCCAACCAGATCATAAGCTCCCCAACTAAGCTAGAAACACCCTAAGGGCAGGGACTGAAACCCCAAGCGTGACACAGTGACTGATATATAGTAGGCACTCAATAAATATAAATTGAATTAATAAATTAGTAAATGCATAAGTAAAGGGGTAAAATAGTAATTTGAAGGAGCTGAGAGATCAAGGGAAGGCTTTTTAATCAGAGAGAATAAGGTTTGATAAAATGCTCATGTGAAGGGTCCAGTGGAGAAGAAGAGGAGATAATCAAGAAAGTGAACTACCTGAGGTGGAGCAGGTGGAGGGATGGTCCTTAGATGGGAGCAGAACCACCTTTCTTACTGAAACAGGAAAGGAAGGAGCATGGATGAGAAAACAGTCTTAGCAGCAGAAAGTTGAGGAGGCATCTCTCTCTGGGCTTGTTCTTTCTAAGAAATCAAAGTTTAAACTTTGTTTTCCCTTAATCCTAAGCAATCACATGCTTATTTGAACTGTCCTTCCAAACTTTCCTTTGAGTTGGACAAAAGTTAAGAGAGCCACATAAACAAAGGAGGTGGAAGAAGAGGATGAATTTGAAGTATTTCTGGAGATCAAAACTCTACTCTTTGGAAGGACTGATGCTGAAGCTGAAGCTACTATACTTTGGCCACTTGATGCAAACAGCTGACTCATTGGCAAAGATCCTGATGCTGGGAAAGATCTAAGGTAGGAGAAGAGGGTGACAGAGGATGAAATGGTTGGATGGCATCACCAATTCAATGGATAGAAACTTGAGGAAACTCCAGATGGTGAGGGACAGGGAAGACTGATGTGCTGCAGTCCATGAGGTCACAAAAAGTCAGACATGACTGAGTGACTAAGAACACAGCCCAGAAAAACAAACATGTTNGCATCACCAATTCAATGGATAGAAACTTGAGGAAACTCCAGATGGTGAGGGACAGGGAAGACTGATGTGCTGCAGTCCATGAGGTCACAAAAAGTCAGACATGACTGAGTGACTAAGAACACAGCCCAGAAAAACAAACATGTTCTTTACTGATATGGATGTAAATATCAAAAGAACTCACAGAAAAAATTGAAATTAGTTGCCTTTGGGGAAAAGATAAAAGGGACAGAGGCAGCTCCTTGCAGCAACAACCAATCTTATGGTACCATTTATGGTACCATTTGACTCTTTAAATTATGTGTTTATATAACCTTGGCAAAAACTAAATTAAAAAGATTAATATATTTTTTTTCTATTATCTTCACATCTAATCAGATAGCTCCAGTTGTTCAGTCACCAAGTCATGTCCGACTATTTTCAACCTCATGGACGGTAGCCCACCAGGCTCTCTGTCCATGGGATTTTCCAGGCAAGAATACTGGGGTGGGTTGCCATGCCCTCCTCCGGGGATTTTCCCAACCCAAGGATGGAACCCAGGTCTCCCACATTGCAGGTGGATTCTTTACTGTCTGAGCCACCAGGGAAGCCCAAGAATACTGGAGTGGGTAGCCTCTCCCTTCTCCAGGGAATCTTTCCAACCCAGTTTGTTTTTCTATTTCCTTATTATCCTTCCCACTATGGAAGATGAGAACTTAGTTCTTTTTTTGCCAGATGCCTTCATCCCTACCACACACAACACTTCTCCAGCTCCCCAATTCTCTAAGACTCACATCAGTTTTTGTATGGATTAATATTCTATGTTTATATCTATGAATAAGTAAATGCAACTTACAGATGAGCCATGGACTATCTTGTGATTACTTTTCCTTTCCTGCACACACTTCTTATTCTGTCCAAAGTTAATAGTTGTCTTATTTTCTTCCTTGTTATTAATGTTGCTGTCATTAATTCAGCTCCAAGCCCTCCTTCATATATATAGACACAACAGAGAGACTCTCAATGTCACCTTATTGAATAAATCTCCCCTGGATCCTTCTAATTTGGTCCAGGTTGCCCTCAACAAGTCAATCCTGGGTACCTCACTGTCGCTATGGTCCCAGTGGGCCCCTTCTCCTCTCTCCTTTGTTGAATCTTCTGTTTCCTGCCTTCCTGTCTCCTGGTTTACACCCTCAGTTTTGTGGCATATATCCTCCAGTAGCACCCTGGGAAAAGGCGCATAGGAAGTAAAATGATTGAGGCTCCACCCAATTTAAAATGTCATCCACCAGTGTAGAAAAAATATATACACATAATCATTTCAGTAGATCCCAACAGTCACTTATAAAATTCAACATAAATTCATGATTTAAAAGAAACCCTTGCTGAATAATGATTCACAATAGGCAAAAGGTGAAAACCACACAGGAGTCCACCAACAGATGCATGGATTAACAAAAGGTGTGTTCACATTCAATGGGATATTATTCCTCTATAAAAAGAATGAAATTCTGATATATACTGCAAAATGGATAAATCTTGAAAACATTATATAAGTGAAAGGATCTACAGATCCTTTCACAGAAAGGGAACAAATATTATGTGATTCCACTTGTATGAAATATCTAGAATAACAAATGTATAGGGACAAAGTAGACTAGAAGTAACCAGGGCCTGGGGGAAAGGGGATGAGGTGTTATTGCTTAACGATTACAGTTTCTTTTGGGGGTGATGAAAAAATTTTGGAAAAACATATTTGTAATGATTACACAACAGGGTGAACAGAATTAATGTAACTGAATCATACTCTTAAAATAGTTAAAATGGCAAATTTGATGTTATATATACTTTACTGTTAAAATTTTTATAAAAACTGCTTAGCAAATTCAGTTCAGTTCAGTCGTTCAGTCGTGTCCGACTCTTTGCGATCCCATGAATAGCAGCACGCCAGGCCTCCCTGTCCATCACCATCTCTCGGAGTTCACTCAGACTCATGTCCATCGAGTCCGTCATGCCATCCAGCCATCTCATCCTCGGTTGTCCCCTTCTCCTCCTGCCCCCAATCCCTCCCAGCATCAGAATCTTTTCCAATGAGTCAAATCTTATGAGGTGGCCAAAGTACTGGAGTTTCAGCTTTAGCATCATTCCCTCCAAAGAAATTCCGTGGTTGATCTCCTTCAGAATGGACTGGTTGGATCTCCTTGCAGTCCAAGGGACTCTCAAGAGTCTTCTCCAACACCACAGTTCAAAAGTATCAATTCTTCGGCNGTGAGATAAGTGCAATTGTGCGGTAGTTTGAGCATTCTTTGGCATTGCCTTTCTTTGGAATTGGAATGAAAACTGACATTTTCCAGTTCTGTGACCACTGCTGAGTTTTCCAAATTTGCTGGCATATTGAGTGCAGCACTTTCATAGCATCATCTTTCAGGATTTGAAGAAAAATTCTAGTCTGCTGAGAGTAACTATAAAATAATAACTTTGAAAGATCATCCTAAGTGGGAAAACATTAGAATAATTCATTGTAAAATAAGAAATGAGACAGTCTAGTCCAGAGTCTTACTATTTCTTTTCAGCATGATATTAAAGGTTCAGCTAGCACAATAAGAGAAGAAAATGGAAGAGGGAATGGAAAGGAAAGGAATAGAACAGTCATTATTTTCAGATGATATAACCATTTGCACAAAAGAGCAAATAGATCTATGAGCAAATTATTAGAAATAATAAGCAAGTTTAGTAAAAGTCAATTGCATTTCTATACTCTGAATAAACAGAAAATGTAATTAGAGAAAGGCAAAATTCACAATAGCTTCAAAGGGCACCAAGAACTTAGAAATAAACCTAAAAATATGTGTAATTCTACAAAGAGAAATATAAAACTTTTTTATGAGTAGCCTGTAATATGACCCAAATAAAATAAAGGAGATATCACGTTGTGAATAGGAAGGCAATAGTATAATGCTGTCCATCAGTTTGATAAAGTTCCAAAGAAAATTTTAACATGTATTTCTATAGAACTTGATAAGTTGATTATAAAAGTTACATAAAAGAGTAAAGAGTGAGGGGGGAACCAAAACTTTTATAAAAAAGATTAACACATAGGGAAGAATTCCCCCACTAGATATCACACTTTTTTGATGAAAATACAGTGATTAAGACAGGTTGCTATTGGCACTGGAACAGACAGTGTGGAATCAAACACAAAGCTCAGAAGAGATCTACATATACATGAATCTTTGGTATACGACAGAGCTAGCCTGCCAGAATAATGAGAAAATAAATAGAGTGGGATTTAAAAAAGATCATTCATCATATGGAAAAATGCAAAACATCATATAGCAAAATTGATTCCAGGTGGATCGAGGCTTAACTATAAAAAATTAAAATTTAACGAAAATCATAGGTAAATATCTTTTAAACTTTGAAATAGAGAAGGATTTCTTTAACAATACNGATCATTCATCATATGGAAAAATGCAAAACATCATATAGCAAAATTGATTCCAGGTGGATCGAGGCTTAACTATAAAAAATTAAAATTTAACGAAAATCATAGGTAAATATCTTTTAAACTTTGAAATAGAGAAGGATTTCTTTAACAATACTCAAAAAATACTAACAGTTTAAAACTTTTACAAATTCAGCCATACTAAAATTAAGAACTTTCATTTGTCAAAAGAGCATGAAAGCAAGCTACAAATGGGGGGAAGATGGGGCAATATTTAATTATCATTCCTGGGCAACAGGCATAACTGATATTGTCCTGTGAAAATTAGGATGCAGGTTACTCTACTTCAGGTCCCAAAATTCTACTCCTCATGTAAAGTTATGAGATTTTTACCCCTAAACACCTGGAGACATCTGTGAGAATGTCCATATGAACACTGTTTACAATACCAAACCTTAGTATTATTGACCAAATGCTTATGTCCATGCAAAATTCCTGTGTTGAAGACCTAACCCTCAATGTATTTGGAAGTAACTGTTTTTAGATGATGTCATGAGGGTGGGGCCCCCATGATGGGATTAGCATTCTTACAAGAAGAGGAATAAGAGCTTTCTTTCTCTGCTATGTGAAGATAAGGCGAGAAGGCAGCTGTCTGCATGCCAGGAGGAGGGATCTACCAGGAACTGAACTGGCCACACCTTGATCTTGGACTTCTCAGTTTCTAGAACTGTGAATAATAAATGTCTATTGTTTAAACCCCTCAGTCAATGGTTATAGCAGCAATTTTGTTATAGTAGTCCAAGCGAGTTAAAATATCCAGAAATAAGCCAGATGCCCATCAACAACAGAGTGGATGAGTAAACTACGGTACAGTCACACAGTGGAATGTAATGGAGCAGTCAACAGGAATGAGTCATAGCCATACACACCAGTATGAATAAATCCTAAAACAGTAATGCTAAGTTTAAAAAGCAAGCCCTAAATGGCTACAGGCAGAATGGTATGGGTTTTTTTTTTTTTTCATCAAATTAAAAACAACTTTAAAAAACACCTACTTGGCAGGAATATAATTGGTTGAGTATGGACGAATTTATGCTATGTCAACTTAGCTAAGCTGGAACTACATTTCCCAGAATTTCCTTTACTGCATGGCTCTAAGTAAACCTCAGATGATAGTTAAACAGCATTTGGAAGATGGACTTTCCTTATGTTCAAAAGACCGGCATAGGGGTACCAGGCACTATTGCAGTTTATGGACATCAGTCTGCTGCCCCATCGTACTGGCATGGAGAAGCAGGTGGTTCCATGATTAGTCCACCTTCTCCTTCAGCTTCACATGCTTTCAGTGAATCCTGACCCAGCAAGTATAGCCCCATGCCGCCTTAGCTCCTGCTAGATCTCCTCATTCAGCTTCTCCAACTCCTGGACTAGACCTAGCACCAGATGCAGGAAAAAAAAAAACAACAATGGTTTAACAAGTTGGGGCAACTATATGGAGTCAAATCTCTTTCATAAATTCCATGTTCTATACCATTTTTATGGTTCTGCCTCTATGATCTAAACTTTGACAGATACAATCACATAAAATAATCTAATGGGAAAATAAAAGAGATGACAAACATAGGAGTCAGGATGCTGGTTAGTTGGGTTTGGAAGAAATAGGAGGTTAGACCAGGGAAGGACTATGCTGCTGCTGCTGCTGCTAAGTCGCTTCAGTCATGTCCGACTCTCTGAGACCCCATAGACGGCAGCCCACCAGGCTTCCCCGTCCCTGGGATTCTCCAGGCAAGAACACTGGAGTGGGTTGCCATTTCCTTCTCCAATGCATGAAAGTGAAAAGTGAAAGTGAATTCGCTCAGTTGTGTCCAACTCTTAGCAACTGCAGAGTTGGACTGCAGCCCACCAGGCTCCTCCATCCATGGGATTTTCCAGGCAAGAGTACTGGAGTGGGGTGCCATTGCCTTCTCTGGGGAAGGACTATAGATTCAACTTATTGTCATAATTCTAGTTTTTGTGCTGACTGTTGAGTTCATAATTGCCTATTACATAAAAAATAAATATAGCTGCATGAATGAATGGATGGAGGTCATGTATGGACCAACAAATAATTTTGAATACTCTAATTACATGAAACTATGGTGAGAGAAAGGGAGAGAGGACAACTAATTTCTTTTGAAAGAACATGCCCTTGAAATTGCATCACCATTTTAACTTATCTCCCATTGCTTCAAACTTGTTTCCTCGGCCATATCTAATTCCAAAGCGGAAGCCTGTGCAGCCTAAAGTCCATGCTCCACAACAAGAGAAGCCACCTCGATTAGAAGCCTGCACACCGCATCTAGGCAGCAGCCCCTGATTGTTGCAACTGGAGAAAGCCTAAGAACAACAATGAAGAGCCAGCGCAGCCATAAATTTTAAAAATCCTCAAGTCTAAAACGAAGAAAAAGACAAGGGCTAGTGGGAGAAAATGAAGAGTCTTTGCTTCTGGTAAATATTATAGAAACAAAAAAGCCGTGATGTATTTTTAAAAAAAAGAAAAAAGAATTAGTCAGCTCTTTAATGAACATAGACATCAAAAAGCACTCCATGAACCAATGTTTGAAGCCAAGTGGTTGCTGGGCTAGTGTTGCAGATATTTGTTTTGAAGTTCCCCCTAAGATACCTTCCTGAAGGCACCAAAGCATTTTTAGGAGAATCATTTCCTCCTATTGGGTATGGTCTCATGGGAATATTACTAGGTACCAAGTTTCCTCTAGCCAAGGTTCTAGCAAGACACCTGCTGTTTTTCAGTTGCTAAGTTGTGTCCCCATGAACTGCAGCATGACAGCCTTCCCTGTCCTTCACTCTCTCCCAGAGTTTGCTCCAACTCATGTTCATCGAGTTGGTGATGCCATCCAACCATCTCATCCTCTGTCACCCACTTCTCCTCCTGCCTTCAATCTTTCCCAGCATCAGGGTCTTTTCCAGTGAGTTAGCTGTTTACATCAGGTGGCCAAAGTATTGGAGCTTCAGCTTCAGCATCAGTCCTTTCAGCGAATATTCAGGATTGATTTCCTTTAGGATGGACTGGTTTGATCTCCTTGCTGTCCAAGGGACTCTAAAGAGTTTTCTCCAGCACCACCACTCAAAAGCATCAATTCTTCAGCACTCAGCCTTCTTTATGGACCAGCTCTCACATTTGTACATGACTACTGGAATAACTATAGCTTTGACTATATGGACCTTTGTCAGCAAAGCGATGTCTTTACTTTTGAGGTTTGTCATAGCTTTCCTTGCAAGGAGCAAGCGTCTTTGAATTTCATGGCTGTAGTCACTGTCCGCAGTGAATTTGCAGCCCAAATCTGTCACTGTTTCCACTCTTTCCCCACCTTAATTTAGATGGCCCAGAAACAGATCATGAAAGATTGATGAGTAAGCATTTTATTTGGAAGGTGAGCCCAGGAAGCAATGTGAAGAAGCGGAAGTGCGAGAGGAAAGGAGGGACGTGTAGGCTAACGAGCACACGACTGCTGTGGCCGCGGAGGCTCGTGCCCATCAGCAGCCTCTAAGAGACTGTGCGGAACACTCCTCGGGTTGTCTCTCCATGGGTAGCAGAGGCTGGGGTGTGTCAATATCTCTGGTGAGGCTCGCTCTTGGGGAGGCGAGTTCCCAGCACTTCTGGTGTCACCTGCTCTAGGCAGATCTGTGCCTCTGTGGACAGAGAACCCTCTAGTTGTCAGCATGTTAAGGAAACTGTCTACAAGTGACCTCCAAGGGAACATAGTGTACCAACGGCACTTGTTCCACAGCCAAGTTAAGACCAGTGGATGCTCACTCTCAGGAAACTGAAAAAGTCATCAGAGTTACACAGAGACTGAAGACTGGAGGTCTGTCTTGCCCTAGCCAGACCGCTCCTAATAGCAGCCGCTCCTTGGGTGGCCCCTTTCCTAACCTTCCAGAGATGCCTTGTTTTTGATCCATTTCCAAATCTGGTTCTCTGCCATTTTTGGAAGCTTCTAATATCCTTCCATTACTTCCAGTAAATTCTCAGAGTTGGTTTATGTCATTTGTAACCAGAAGACGTAACTCATACACCTGGAGATCCAGAACACCTGGAGATTCCATACACCTGGATAGCTGATACACCTGGAGATCACGGCCACTGATCCGAGATTTTAAGAATATAGGCCATCTCTTGGCACTTTGGTTTACATCATCTGTGAAATAAAAAGATTGAAATCAATGATTTCAAAGATTCCACTCAGTGGTAAGAGTCTGTGATTCAACTAACCTGAATTGATGGTCAAATAAGGGAAACCCATAAAATTCATTGTTACCACCTGACTTCTAAGCTCCACTCTCTACCAGTGTTGCTGCCTCCTTCCTAGAAATAGTCATGGGCTCCAGGATCATTGCAGATTGACACTGTACAAAAATGAGAAAAACAGAAAGTCCAGCTCTTAACTTCATCCCAAACCTACCAGCAAATTGACCAAAGAGAATGATTCAGGGGAAAAAAAGTTTTTTGCTTTTATCCAGAGGAATTCTGGGCAAAAAATATTAAGCTGCCCACAAAATTCCTATCACATCAAATTCCTAGCCTGCACATAATTGTATTTCTCACTCCCATCACCACCACTTCTGGCAAGAGGTGTGTTTGAGGCGTGGAGTGAGATGACACACACAGCCTATTCTTCTCCTATGTGGATTCAATAAACAAATGCCCAAGCTGGAAAAAGGATGAGCTATGGTCTGTTATCATCTGCCAGCTAATGATACAGTTGAACAAATGTAGCAATGTTGCGGAAAAAGAACACATTTAGGACTCTGACTCTCTATTAAGCTATGATGATTTCCCAAGACATCCAAGGTGGAGCAGAGATGCGGCTGATAAAATACATCGCGTGGACTGAACAGCAGGAAGAGGGCAACTGACTACAGCCGTCTGAGCAATTTGGCAGCCGTGATGATGCAGACAAATCTAAACAAACCACCATCCCTGGCTTCCTGATGCTTCCGGCAAAGTCCTGTGATGACTGCTCTGAGCCGGCCTCCTAGGTAGGGGTGAGGAAAATATGCAGAATCCACAACTTTAGGGCTTTCCTAGGGCTTCTGCTCAATGTAGCAGCTGCCACCCTTCCAAAGATTTGGCTGTTTTCTGCAAAATGCAAGTTTTCATTAACTAATCATATGTTTGCAGCCCTTCCCACTGTGTCCACAGCTAGCATGGTGGGCACCAAAGCCCCATTCCCCTCACAACCCAGCCTTATGGAACCCAACAGGTAGCCCCAGCTGGGAGAACTTGAGATTTGCCCACTGCCCACCTAGCCACTGGGGCTTCCCTAGTGGTTCAGATGGTAAAGACTCTGCCTGCAATGCAGGAGACCTGGGTTCGATCCCTGGGTCAGGAAGATTCCTGGAGAAGGAAATGGCAACCCACTCCAGTATTCTTGCCTGGGAAAACCCATAGACAGAGGAGCCTGGTGGGCTACAGTACATGGGGTTACAAACAGCTGGACACGACTGAGTGACTAGCACACACACACACACACACACACACACACCCCTAGCCATGTCTTTCTAACTTTCCAAAGCTTAAATGGAAGCTTTAGTAGCTGGGTCCATGCACACAGCCATCACCTGGAGTCATACCTCCAACCCTGAGTCTGGCAGGTGGCCCCCTCCCCATCTCTCCTAACTGCACCTGCCAGCAGAGCTGCAGCTCCACTTCTCACTGCGGGGAGGGGATGGACCTGCCCTGACCAGTCTGGACCACAACGTGGAATGGGCGGGTGGGAAAGAGATACTGCCCCTCAAAGTCCTCTCCCCTGGAAAAAAGAAAAGAAAAAATGTGCTCTCCTTGCCCTAGCAGCACTTCAGTGAAACAGCCCCAAAGAAGGCAGTGACCAAAAACATCTGATCGGCCGCCGACAGAGATGGTGGGGGTCTCTGCAGAGAGAGCTGTGGCCTTGTCAGAACGCCGTGGCTAAGGAAAACTGGGGAGGGGAGAAGGAGGGAGAACCCTGTCCCCCCACTCAGCATGCTTGGGAAGGGCAATGAGAGCGCTTCTGACGGCAGCCCAAACAGCCCCAGGGGGCCTTGACAGCAAGACGAAAGTGTTCCTCCAGGAAGACAGCATCCCAGGACGAAAAATGGCGAGGGAGGGAGAGAGTGGAAGAGGGAGAGGCAGGGGGAGAAGGAGAGACTACAGAGCTTCTCTTTGTGGTGATTAAAAGTCAATATAATCACAAAGGCAACACCTGAACACCTAGTTTGTTATAATGTACACAGCAGGTCCTCAATAAAAACTTGCTGGTGATGGAGTTAAATGTGACTTCCTAGATAAAGCCTGCTTTACTGTGAGTGAAGTAAGTATCTGTTGGATTGAACTGAATTGAAGCAGGCAGCAGGTTAGTGAAGTAATTTGAGGAGCAATGGAAAAATGGTCCCCTGCCCCAGATCTCTCACTCCTGCTAGAGCTGCCACAGTGCAGGAAATTTCCAGATCCCTCTTTTGGGTTAATGGAGTAATGAAAACTGTGTTGAAAGGCAAATATTGTCTGAGAGCTATAATCCAGGAAGCCACTATGATCTATCATTCACCCAGGACGGCAAGCCCAATTCAATTCCAGAGCCAGCACCAATAGACTCAGGAGCTGCCTGGAGGTCTGTCCTGAGAAGGCTCTGTAACTCCGCCTGGCTCAGCAGAAAGCAGCGTTCTGAGGAATCACTGGTGTATGTGCGGATGTGGAAAAGGGGCTCAGTATGAAGCACTATGTGCGCGCGCACTAAGTCGCTTCAGTCCCGTCCAACTCTGTGACCCCATGGACGGTAGCCCGCCTGGTTCCTCCGTCCCTGGGATTTCTCAGGCAAGAATACTGGCGTGGGCTGCAGTGCTCTTCTCCGGGGTATCTTCCCAACCAAGGGGACGACCCCACATCTCTTAACATCNCTGATGAGATGATGCGAGCAGATTTCAGTGTTCAGTGGAAAGGCTCCGGGGAATTATATGCCTGGAGGCCTTCCTCTCTGTGCCCCAGAAGTCATTTTGGCATCTAAAGACCACGGCCTGTGCTGGGTTAACTACTATGCGCTTATGTGATCGGACCATGGGGTCGGGCCAGAAAAAAATAATTGATGTTCATTGTCTTGAATGAAGCAATACAGGCAGACATGGAGCATCTCCAAACTGGAACTCAAACTGTACCATGTGTGGTGACTCAGGCTTTAATGAAAATAGATGCTGGACTAACTGCTAATCTGGGCAAAATCAGAAACACAGCTTGCTGCATGCTAGCCATGCAAAAGGAATGCTGGAATCTATTGACAGCAGTGCAACAAGGCCCCCACCAGCTTTTGGTTTGGGGACACAAATCTGTATCACCTCAAGGAGACAGAGGTTTATTTTGTTTCCAAATAAACAAAAGCTGGGTCTACCAGGGAGACCAAGCTCACCCCTCAATGGCAGCATCCCTCAAAAAAATTCCCAGAGAATTGTGGATGTGTGTGTCTGGTCAGTTCAGAAGCTTTGCACCATGGGAAACACCAAGTCTCCAAGTTGGCAAGTCATTTAGGGGGTCAGCCTTATCTGAAGAAATCTAAGTACATATCAGGTTAGGGCCACTGGCTGTCACTTGTTGCTGTTCAGTAGCTCAGTTGTGTCCAACTTTTTGCAACACCATGGACTACAGCACACCAGACTTCCCTGTCCTTCATCATCTCCCAGAGTTTGCTCAATCTCATGTCCATTGAGTCAGTGATGCCATCCAACCATCCCATCCTCTGTCATCCCCTTCTCCTGCCCTCAATCTTTCCCAGCATCAGGGTCTTTTCCAGTGAATCAACTCTTCACATCACGTGGCCAAAGTATTGGAGCTTCAGCATCAGTCCTTCCAGTGAATATTGAGGGTTAATTTCCTTTAGGATTGACTGGTTTGATCTCCTTGCTGTCCACGGGGCTCTCAAGAGTCTTCTCCAACACCACGGTTTGAAAACATCTTCCTTCTTTATGGCCCAGCTTTCACTGGCTGTTACAGCCTGGGACAATTCCTGGGGCCCCACGCTGCACACTTGCAGGTTTATATCTCCTTTGTCCCAGAGCCACAGCTCACATTAGCCCTGCCCGTCCTGCTCGGTGGCATGTCCAAGCCACTCCCGCGCAGCTGGTCAGAGCCGTCTGCCCCAGTTTACATGGTGAAGCCTGGACATTTCCCCTGACTTGGCAGAGCAGCACAATAATTCCTTAGCTGCCGCCTCTCTCTCCGTCTCTCGATCTCAACCCACACGGCCGTGCTCCTGGACCGACTGGCCAGTCTGCTATGCGCCACAGTGGAGAGGGGCACAGAGAATGGGTGGCCGCTCACACCCCACACAACTCTCTCTCTGACCAGAGCCACATGTTCCGCCTCCCCAGTGCCGCTTGGCTTCACTCAACTAATTTGAAACAGTGATCTCGACACCAGAAAATGCTCTAATCCTGCTCTGTGGCCCAGGCTGCTCCACCCATGGGAGGGACCTACCCAGCTGCAGCATAAAATGATCGACCCAATTGGCTCATTTGTCACAGTCTGCCCTTGGCTCTCAGTGGCTTTGTCTGGGTCCTGCAGGAGGTGACATTCTGGCAGGAAGGCCTGCACAGTTCTGTCATCTCCCTGCTCTAGCCGATCCATCAACCCTGTCTCCCACGTTCCATCCTGGGCCCTTCGTGTTTGTTTCTCAGCAGAAGGGAATTTTTGCTCATTTCCATCAGCTCAGCGGTGCTCACATGAAATGTTCATCAGGGAATTGTATCTACAGTGCCAATCTCTGGATCTAGGGACTCTGATTGAGTAGTGGGGGTGAGTGCTAGGAAACTTTGTTTTTGATAAGTACCGATCCCAGGGGATTCCAATGTGGTAATCCGGGACCAGAGCTTGAGAAATCATTGCAGAGAGTGGGAGAACCGCAGGGCCAAGGACCAGGGCACACCTCTGGTCTGCCACCATTCCCCCAGCTTCGATGTGATGCTCAGCAAACACTTGTACTGTATGAATGATTGAACGATGACAGTCAGAGAGGTATCCTGGTTCCCAGAGGGCAGTGAATAATGGGCCCATCCTTCTGGAATAATTTGGGAGCATGTAAATAGAGCAGCACAGTTCATACCCTTTAACTTGGCAAATCTTTGGGAGGAATAGACCTAAAAAGTATGGTAGGAAAGGTGAGAAAATTGTTATTTACATAAAAGGAAATTTGGTACCTCCTAGACATCAGGCAATAGAGGGATGACCAGGGGGCCTGTGATGTTTTTTCATGAAACAGTCCTACCTGGGCAGAGTGTGAGCCAGGTATACATGAAATGGTGCAAGTGAATGAAGCAGCGCCCCACGTGGTCTGTTTCCACCGAGGAAGTGTGCAGACCAACAAAGCTTGAATGTGCTCGTTGTGGGTTACAAGGAGTTAGCAGTTAAAGTTCGTTTGGTTCTTTTTATACACAAAACAGCTCGAATTCATATGAACTAAACAAAAACAAATAAGGCTGCCGCCACGTGGCTAGCCTAGAGCTCCTGGTAAACATCTGAAGAAAATGATGGCAAGAGGCACGGAGCTGGGCGCAGGGTAAAAACATGAGATGTGCGTTGGTTTTGACAGACAGAGGATATCACTCCCAGATGTTGACTGTGGTCTTTCCAGGTTCCTCCCTCTCACTCTCTGAGTGGCAGGCTTGGGACTGAGTTGGAGTCCTCTCTCCCTCCTCCTGCCTGAATCCTCTCCACAACCCAGGAGGCCCCCTGGCCTGGCCCCAGGGAAACAAGACAAGACTAGTGTCCTTAGGAGGCACTCTGGTGCCCAACCCCTCCAAGCCTAGCCCTTCCCAGGGCCCCTCAGATGTGCAGTTAGAGATGCAGTGTGGGTCTTTCATATTTTATTGGGATATAGTTGCTTTACAATGTTGTGTTAGTTTCTGCTGGACCACAAAGTTAATCAGCCATATACATATACGTACACATATATCCCCTCCTTCTTGAGGCTCATTCCCATTCCCTACTCCCCCATCCCCTCTAGGTTCTCACACAGCAGCACGCTGAGCTCCCTGTGTTAGACAGCAGCTTCCCGCTAGCTAGCTATCTTACTCATGGCAGTGTATATATGCCAATGCTACTTTCCCAGTTCATCCCACTCTCCCCTTTTCCCACGGTGTCCACATGTCCTTTCTCTCATCTGCATCTTTATTTCTTTCCTGCATATTGCTCCTTGGAAGGAAAGCTATGACAAACCTAAACAGCGTATTCAAAAGCAGAGACATCACTTTGCCGACAAAGGCTCATATAGTCAAAGCTATGGTTTTTTTCAGTAGTCTAGGACAGCTGTAAGAATTGGACCATAAAGAAGACTGAGCACTGAAGAACTGATGCTTTGGAATTGTGCTGCTGGAGAAGACTCTTGAGAGTCCCTTGGACAGCAAGAAGATCAAACTAGTCCATCCTAAAAGATATCATCCATGAATATTCATTGGAAGGATTGATGTTGAAGCTCCAATACTTTGGCCACCTGATGCAAAGAGCCAACTCACTGGAAAAGACCCTGAAGCTGAAAGAGTGAGGGCAGGAGAAGAGGGCAACAGAGGATGGTAAGATAGCACCACTAACTCAATAGATATGAATTTGAGCAAACTCTGAGAGATAGTGAGGACAAAGGAGTCTGGCGGGCTGCAGTTGATGTAGTCAAAAAGAACTGGATATGACTTAGCTACTGAACAGCAACCAATTAGGTTCATCTGTGCCATTTTTCTGGATTCCATATACATGTGTTGATATAATATATTTTTCTCTCTGATTTACTTCACTCTGTATGACAGACTCTAGGTCCATCCATGTCTCTACAAATAACCCAATAGCATTCTTTTTCTGGTTGAGCAATATTCCATTGTATATGTGTGCCACAGCTTCTTTATCCATTTCCCTGTCGATGGGCAGCTAGGTTGTTTCTGTGTCCTGGCTATTGTAAATATGGCTGCAATGAACATTGGGGTGCATGTACCCCAACGTTGAAAGGAACCAAACAAGAGCGTCTTCCTGAAGGTATACCTGAGCTAACCAGTCACATCCTCCAGATTTCAGGCCATTCTCTCTCCAACTACCTCCATTTTGGAGATTCTTCTCCAGGGGTCTTTGGGTTAAACAGGGAGGTATTCCCAGAGCCAAGCTGTCAGTGGCTGCCTTGCAGCTGACAGCAGAGAAAGGCTGACCGAAAAGTTGCTTTTGGGGAGGTGAAAAAGGAAATGCAAAGAGACCGTGGTTTCTATGACACTAGGCAGCCTGATCAGGCCATATAGCTTTAGTGGTAGCCTCGTTCCCCACCGCTAAGGAAAGATGGAAACAAAGAAATAGCATATTTAAGTCCCCTGGTTTTGGCACTAGTATTTTGGAAAACAGAAACAAAATGCCACAAGGTCCCAAAGCCAAGGGCCTGCTAACAGCATCAGGATTGTCACTGAGGGAATGAAGTACTGGCTTTGTCTTTTTTTTTAATTTATTGTTTAATTGAAGGATAATTGCTTTACAGAATTTTGTTGTTCTCTGTCAAATTTCCACATGAATTAGCCATAAGTATACATATAACCCCTCCCTTTTGAGGCTTTATCTTATAAATGAGGAGAGGATATAAGGCATTTAACGCTGTCCCACGGCTCTCATGGGGATTCCTCAAGCAGGACCACAAGGCAGCAAAGAGGACTGGGGGCCCAGACCATAGCAGCCACTGGAAGGACAGACAAAGGGCCGTGTCACTCACCCCTGGGCCTCTGGCCTCTGCTGTGCAGCACATGCTGGATCCCAGCGTGGAGACTCCAGACCTTCTGGAATGGATGGGGCTGTTCTGCCAAACATTTGACTGCCCCACTAGGCAATCCTGGAGAAGAAAAACCTACTTACGATTTATCTGAGCCTGGATCCTAACTTGGATTTACATACAAACACCAAGCATTATTTGCACATATTTGCACAGTTTTAATATTCACTGAACTCTGAAAATTCACTTGACGTAAATCAAGGGAAGATTGTACTTTGCTTGTTATTCATTGCTGTGAAATGCACATAACATTAACAATTTATGCTACCTTAAAGTGTATAATTCAGTGCACAAAAGGCATGAAAATACGTTCACATTGTTTTGCATCGCCACCCCTATCTAGTTTCAAAACATTTCATTTGCCCAGAAGAGGACCCTTTCCCCATTAAGCAGCCCCTTCCTAGCCCTCACTCAGCTGCCTCCAACCCCTGGTGAGCAGCATTCTACGCTGTATCTCGACGAATCTACCTGTTCTGAGTGTTTTGTCTCATGTAAACGGAATCAGACAATAAGTATACTTTGTATATTTTGGTTTCTGTTTTCAAGGTTCATCCTTGTTGTAGCAAGCATCACTACTTCGTTCCTTTTCATGGCTGAATAATATTCCATTGTACATGTATTCCATATTTTGCTTATCTGTTCATCTGCTGATAGATATATGTGTTGTGCCCACCATTTGCTGTTGTAAATAGTGCTTTTGAACTGTGGTGTTGGAGAAGACTCTTGAGAGTCCCTTGGACTGCAAGGAGATCCAACCANTTTGGCATAGTCAATAAAGCAGAAATAGATGTTTTCCTGGAACTCTCTTGCTTTTTCGATGATCCAGTGGATGTTGGCAATTTGAGCTCTGGTTCCTCTCCCTTTTCTAAAACCAGCTTGAACATCTGGAAGTTCTTATACATAGTCACATGTATATGTTCATCCCAAGCTCCTGATGAGAAAAGAATCTAAAAAAGGATGAATATACATATATGTAAAACTGAATCTCTTTGCTGTACACCTGAAACTAATACAACATTATAAATCAACTCTACTCCAATAAAATTAAAAAAATTTTAAACCTTGAATGTCATAAATCTCTAACACAAACTAATGAGGACCACAGAAAAGTAGAGCACATGGGAACAGGATGGTGAAAGGAGACAAGAACCAGAGAGGACCATTTCCCACAATCCCCTTTGAGTCTGAAGAAAGGTTTCAACAGTTTATCCTTCATACACGATCAAGGGCATTAACACCAGAGTTACATGCAATGATAATTTTGTCTGTTGTGTTTATAGGCATTTCAATTACCATTTTTTACTCTGTGTCTAGATGGGTTGGTCATCTCAATTAATTTTTTATGTCCTCCAAATGGCATCCTGTGGTGAAAGAACATTTACATGCATTGCTTAAGACAAACCTGAGGCCAGATGGGATCCAATGGACATTTCAGCAAAGAGTCTGATCCTTAAGAGAGCCAACCAATAAGATGCCTGTGATGGATTAAAGATGACCACAAATTCTTTGCTTCTCCTCCCATCAAAAAGGTGGAATGCATTTCCCATTCCCCAGAACTTGAGCTGGCCATGATTTGCAAGTCCAATAACATCAGAGTCATGTTCTAGAACTTTTAAGGTGAGGTTGTAGAAATCTGGCCTTCTTCGCCATGATTCTTAGAACACTCAGTTTGTGGAAAGCCAATGACAGGCAAGTCTGACTACTCTGAGATTGCCATCACGTGAGGTAGCCCAAGCTAGGTGAGCAAAGATGCTGAATGGAGAGAGAATCATGACCAAGGCCAGTCCAAATTTCTTTGGCCATTCCAATCCAGGTGCCAGACATGGACGTGAAGAGGCCCTCTTGGATATTTCAGCCCCACCAGACATGACATGGAGAAAAACTGAGAAACCCAACTGATAGCTGAGATCACAGCCTCAGATATATGGCCCAAGGGCTTCCCAGGTAGTGCTAGTGGTAAAGAATCCACCTGCCAATGCAGGAGACATAAGAGACTCAGGTTCAATCCCTGGGTCAGGAAGACCCCCTGAAGGAGGGCATGGCAACCCACTCTAGTATCCTTGCCTGGAGAATCCCATGGACTGATGAGTCTGATGGACTACAGTTCATAGGGTCGAAAAGAGTCAGATAGGAATGAAGTGACTTCACATGTATGCATGCAAACTATTCCAACCATCTCTGGCCATTTGAGCTACCTGATCATCAATAGAAGCATAGACTATTGATGAGCTGTTCTCACTAAGCCCCATCCCAATTCCTGACACACAAAATCCTGAATATAATAAATGCTGTTTAAAGCCTGTGAAAGTGCTGCACTCAATATGCCAGCAAATTTGGAAAACTCAGCAGTGGCCATAGGACTGGAAAANCCCACTCCAGTACTCTTGCCTGGAAAATCCCATGGACGGAGGAGCCTGGTGGGCTGCAGTCCATGGGGTCGCTAGGACACGACTGAGCAACTTCCCTTTCACTTTTCACTTTCATGCCTTGGAGAAGGAAATGGCAACCCACTCCAGTGTTCTTGCCTGGAGAATCCCAGGGATGGGGGAGCCTGGTGGGCTGCCATCTGTAGGGTCGCCCAGAGTCAGACACGACTGAAATGACTTAGCAGCAGCAGCAGCAGCAGCAGCGTAACTGCAGGAGAAAAAGCAAAGGTGAGCTAGCAGAAGAGGGGGTCCGAGACATCAAGGGAAAGGATGGGTGGCAACAGCCTGGAGAACCTTCTAGGCCACAGTGGGGAGTTTTAATTTTCTTCTGGATGTAATGGGAGTCATTGGAGGTTTTGTGCAGAATGATGTGATCCAGTTCTGTTTGCCCATGAGACCACTGGTTCTGGGCTGAGGGTGGTGCACAGCAGCCACGTTCAGAAGCCAGGAGACCCCAGGCACTGGAGACCCCAGATGCCAGGCTTGGGCTGGAGTGGCCTGGCTTGCGAGAACTGGGCAGCACTGGCCATCACAGTTGCTAATTTAGTGAGCAGCCACGAGGGCATCTTGGGGTTGGAATCCGGATGGATTTCTTCTTCTAGTCACTGAGGATGCTCAGGAAGCCCATCCCTCAGTAGGTCTGGACATTCCTGAAAGTGAACAAGCTGAGGGGATGACCATCCTATCCCTCCCGAACCCAGAAACTGTCCTCGAGTCCAAAATGTTGACCAGTTGGTAGCTAGACAAAGAAAGGAGAACAGGAATCATGGAGTCAGAGTTGCCACCTTCCCTTACAGGAGCCTTCATTCCCATCATCACATGAACCAGCACAGAAGGCATGCTTTCCAAAAAGTGTGGATCTGAAGTTTTCCTGCATTCAATGCCACGTGTTATGGAAGGAGGACTATATGTGATCTTAAATTTTTTTTTTTTTTCAGGATTAGAATATTACTAATGGCTTTCTAGGATCTACTTTCTCCCAATGTGAGTCCATCGTGTTTATATGGGGGCAGGGGGAGGAATCTGCGCTTTCCCTACTAAATCATTTTTTAAATCATTATCATCATTTGGATAATAAAAATGAACCCCTCAAAATTTAATTATTCTTGTAAAACTGTTCTAAACCTATGTATCTTATAAACCATCAGGTACAACATCTTTGCCTTTCCTGGTGCCCTATTTTCATTTCTTTGTGCAGTAGGTCCCCAGTTTCTGAAGCAGTCTGGGTCGCCTCTGTTTGTCTGTAGCCAGTAAGCACACTTGGGGTGCTGGGGAACAGAGGACCTGGGCGACAGGCCCTGGGGACAGTCTCAGGTTGGTCTTGTGCCTTTCTAGGGCCCAGACACTAGGGTTCACAGCCTCTGGGCAAACCCATCAGAGAGGAATTAGTGGCTTCCCTCATCCTCACCCGGAGCTGCCTATGGCTGTTCTGTGTGTATCTAGCGGGCCATACGGTCAGGGTAGGGGTAGGGGGATTCTCTCCTACCAGGCAGCTTAAGAGTTCAATCAGTGCCCCATTGCCCAGAGGCATCACCCGGCTGAGCAGATGTAAGGGCACCAGAGAAGGGGGTGCCTGTGTGGTTTCGGATTCTGCAACTCCAGTTTGAGCTCCTCTCAGCCACTTAACTGAAATCCATTTGTCTCCAGGGCTTCCCTGGTGGCTCAGACAGTAAAGAATCTGCCTGCAGGGTGGGAGACCCAACTGAAATCCATTTGTCTCCAGGGCTTTCCTGGTGGCTCAGACAGTAAAGAATCTGCCTTCAGGTTGGGAGACCCGGGTTCGATCCCTGGGTTGGGAAGATCCCCTGGAGGAGGGCATGGCTACCCACTCCAGTATTCTTGCCTGGAGAATCCCCATGAACAGAGGAGCCTGGTGGGTTACAGTCCATGGGGTCACAATGAGTCAGACTTGACCAAGCAACTAACACAGGCACAAGGGATGTGATAAGAGAAGGGCATCCTCCAAAGAGTCCCCAGGCATGGTGCTACCGGAACCTGCTGCCTTGGCATGGAAAGGTCTCAGGAAGTGACAGGCAGAGCCCACCATTGACATCTTAGTATCAGCTTCTCTGATGTGCCCCCGGGACCCCAGGATCCCTGAGGTATCACAGCTGGCCAAATGCCATGGTCCAGCCTGGACAGCATCACCACGGCGTGAAGTCAGAGCCCTTTCCTTTCCACTCTGGCTGCAACAACAAAGGAACTCACCTAAAAGCAGCTGAGCAAACACACGCAGCATCTGTGAGCATCTCGACCCACTGCTCAGCCAGCGCTCAGTGAGATGCCTGGAACATGGTAGAGGCTGAACTTTTTTACTAAATATAGGCAGGCATGGGGGAGAGTGGAAGGGATGTGTAGACACGACCCAATGGCTTGTTTCTCTCCCGGTTTCGCATCCAAAGGCAGCACAGCATTTGGATTAAGCTCAATGCCCGGTCAAGCTCAATGCCGTCATCAATTTCATACTGAGAGTGTCAGCTGCAGAAGAGTCAACAATCTAGGTGGCTCTTACCTCTGTGACAAATCACGGTCCAACAGACACTCCCCAAGTGCTGCTGGGGAAGGACTCGCCACAGTCAGAACTGCCCCTGGGAATGCCTGCAAAGCAAAGGCAGGTGGGCTGGAAGCTGAGCACGTGCTACTCACTTGGCAGCAGGAAAACTTGGACCACGCTGGGTCTCTGCTTCCCCATCTGTGAGATGGCTCTAATTACCAGGCTGGTCCCAAGACTCTAATGACGTAATGAGCACAAAAGCCCCTCGTTAACCGAGGCTAAAGGCATCGCTGTGCCATGTTTGAGAGAAGTCCTGTGTGCCACTGGCAAGAGCAGGAAGGGGGATGAAGGAATGAGTACCCCACCCCAGCATCACATTAAGCCCTGAATTTTAGCCCATCAGCTCCGGCCGCTCCGCATGGGGACCAGAACTGCCTGGTGGCTGAGCCCCTGCTGAGCGCTCAGGTGTAGGTGGCTCTGCCCCGAGGGTGGGGAGGGCTCGTGGTTGAGGGCAGGGCAAGGTGGCCCCCCAGATAAGATCTGTGCTCCAAGTTCCTCCTTTCTCCAGTTCAGAAGTCCTCCCCACCGGCTCAGCGTCTGTCTGTCCAGGGCCTCACCGAGCCAGCGAGCTCCCAGCAGCGCTGAGGCTGCCCCACCACCACTGGCCATGATAATAGCATGTCCAGCGGGGCTCCTCAACTTCTTCTGTCTCAGAACAGTTAGGGGATGAGAGGTGACACAAATCAGGAAACAGATAAGCACATTTAATAGACATCAAGAGGATCTTTTTTTCTTTTTGGTCCCAACCCACAGGGTGCAGGATCTTAGTTCCCTGACCAGGGAGCGAACCTATGGCTGCTGCAGACCACCAGGGAAGTCCCCATTAAGACAACTGACTCTTTTTTTTTTTTTTTAACCCAACATGGGATTCCTCAGCAGACGCTCAGCCACGCCCGCTCCCCAGGATGAGTGTTGGACGTTCCCACCAGGCTATGTGCTCTGGGAATGGTCTCTGTCCTGCTGCTCCCATGACCAGGGATGCCCCTCTGCTGGAAATGCAGGGGAGAGCCCATCAACAGCAAAAGCAGCACTCACTGTCCCCTCGCCTGCCCCACCCCACATACACCTCCCGGCAGGAGGGTGCACCCTGCACTGACCTTTGCCATAATCCAGCTCACCAAAGAGACACAACATGTTTTAATTCAGAACGCTCCCCTTCGAACTGTTCCGTCAAGGGACCCAAGGACAAAACCAGGAAGCTGGGAACTGGCAAGTGTGTCCTGAGAATCCATGGCACCCCAGCCCTCCTCAGGCCTGAGATGATCAGAAAAGAGAGAGACGGTTCCAGCCCAGGGAGCTCACAGTGAGCCTGGAGGAAGAAGACCCATGTGAGGAGGGAACCCTGGAGGAAGAAGACCCATGCATGGAGGGAACCCTGGAGGAAGAAGACCCATGCGTGGAGGGAACCCTGGAGGAAGCGGCACACAAGCCATTGCCCTGTGCTCTGTGGCCCCACAGAGTCCCACAGAACTGAGCAGGCAGCAGTGGCCCATCCAGGCTGGGCAGTCGGGGCCTTTATAGAGCAGTGTTTTGGGTCAAAAAGTGGCCTTGGAGGAACATAACTGGACTCCCTGACCTGGGCATGGCTGTTGGCCCAGAGGAGCTGGCTGGGCCCCTCCACGCTGCCCCTCGGGGAAGAGCATGAGAATCACAGGGAAGATCTCATTTTGTGCACGCCTGCGGTCTGGCACATCTTACTCACATCTCTGAAAACCAAGCCAGTGGTGAGGGACACGAGGGGCAGCATGCTGCTCACAGAAAGCCACGGACGGAGGTCACAGGGCATTTTGCTGGGAGGTAACTGCCCTGAATGTTTGGGGGGAGGAGGGAGGGGGTTCACCAAGCCCCTTGCTCTGCTCTGTTCTGCCTCACATTGAACACACCAAGCCCTCGTCCATCTACAACAGAGCGTGCGTGTCCCTCTCTCTGGGATGTTCTTCCTGGTCATCCGATAGCCACGTATCTGGTTGTAAGCCAACCCCCCTTCCTCGGGGGCATCTTCTCCACCAACACCAGAGCTGGTCTAGTTGCCCTGATTTACAGGAATAAGGCCAAAAACTCAACAATGGGGATAAGTGCAATATTTTTAAACATCTAAATTAATGGGGAAAATCCATAGGAGCAAAATCTCAAATTTTAGAATAAAGATGACCCCACCTCTGCGCCTCCCCCTAACCTCAGCCCTACCATGTCACACTGTCAAGGGCCCGAGGCTTTGTCCTCATTATGTGCACCACGGCTATAATTGAGCGTTCATGGGGAAGCGTCTCTGAGCCCACAAGGACAAGGGCAGAGACCCTCACCAACCCTGGTGTCCCCGGCACCCGACTGAGAGCGTGGCACATGTAGAGGGGTACCTGGTCATCCAGGAGTGGACATCACAGGCGGAAAACAGACCATTGTTTGTGACAACTGCTTGTGAGCGGTTCCCTACTTAAGATGCCACAACNGTCAAGAGCAACAGTTAGAAAGGGACATGGAACAACAGACTGGTTCCAAATAGGAAAAGGAGTACGTCAAGGCTGTATATTGTCACCCTGCTTATTTAACATCTATGCAATGCACATCATGAGAAACACTGGGCTGGAAGAAGCACAAGCTGGAATCAAGATTGCTGGGAGAAATATCAATCCTCAGATATGCAGATGACACCACCCTTATGACAGAAGTGAAGAGGAACTAAAAAGCCACTTGTTGAAAGTGAAAGAGGAGAGTGAAAAAGTTGACTTAAAGCTCAGCATTCAGAAAACTAAGATCATGGCATCTGGCCCCATCACTTATGGGAAACAGATGGGGAAACAGTGGAAACCGTGTCAGATTTTATTTTGGGGGGCTCCAAAATCACTGCAGATGGTGACTGCAGCCATGAAATTAAAAGACACTTACTCCTTGGAAAGAAAGTTATGACCAACCTAGACAGCATATTAAAAAGCAGAGACATTACTTTGCCAACAAAGGTCTGTCTAGTCAAGGCTATGGTTTTTCCAGTGGTCATGTATGGATGTGAGAGCTGGACTGTGAAGAAAGCTGAACGCCAAAGAATTGATGCTTTTGAACTGTGGTGTTGGAGAAGACTCTTGAGAGTCCCTCAGACTGCAAGGAGATCCAACCAGTCCATTCTAAAGGAGATCAGCCCTGGGTGTTCACTGGAAGGATTGATGCTAAAGGTGAAACTCCAATACTTTGGCCACCTCATGCGAAGAGTTGACTCACTGGAAAAGACCCTGATGCTGGGAGGGATTGGGGGCAGGAGGAGAAGGGGACGACAGAGGATGAGACGGCTGGATGGCATTACGGACTCAATGGACACGAGTTCAAATAAACTTCAGGAGTTGGTGATGGACAGGGAGGCCTGAAGTGCTGCAATTCATGGGGTTGCAAAGAGTCAGACACAACTGAGCGACTGAACTGAACTGACCTGAACGCCACTTAGTTTTAAAGTTGTTTGTTCCTCTGAAATTGATCACTGGAATGCTGCCCCTACCTAAACAGTGCCTAAAGATACAATTGCTGCCTGGGTGGGCAGGAATTCATATATACCTTGGCAATGGCACCCCACTCCAGCACTCTTGCCTGGAAAATCCCATGGAAGGAGGAGGCTGGTGGGCCACAGTCCATGGGGTCGCTAAGAGTTGGATATGACTGAGTGACTTCACTTTCACTTTTCACTTTCATGCATTAGAGAAGGAAATGGCAACTCACTCCAGTGTTCTTGCCTGGAGAATCCCAGGGACGGGGAGCCTCATGGGCTACCGTCTACGGGGTCGCACAGAGTCGGACACGACTGAAGTGACTTAGCAGCAGCAGCAGCAGCAATTACCCAACCCACCTCCAACGTGAAAATAGATGTTTTCTTGACTTGCAGATGATTATGCACTTTTGCTATTTATTTGTATCTTGTTTTCTTGTTTTTATTTTGAAATAGATTTGTATATCCGAGGGCAAAGGCCAAGCTTTGTTCCAAGGACAGGTATTCCTTGAGGATAAGAGGAGGACAGGAAAACTCCATGGTTAAAAAAAGAGAAAAAAAGATAGGAAATGCTTTTAAATCAAAAGGAAATAGTTTCACTCGTGCCAGATTTCTCATAGCTGTGAGTATATAAATGTCCACTATGAATCACCAAGAGGAAGCATTTCCCCAAGTCCATTAGATCATGAGAAAGATATTTTGGCCCCATGTACCATCTTGCGGGAATAGAACTTCACAGAGCATCTGAGCCACTTGCCCACACTGGTATCTCTGTCTTGGTTTACTGCTGTTCAGTGGGCAGCTGTGTGTACATTGTTCTAGAAGCACAACACACAGCGGTGCATTCTGGGAGTTGCAGACATGAAATGAGCCTTTTGAAAGGAGCGAAAGGACAATGCAGGAATGACAGTCAGCGGGTGCACACAGAGAAGGCCCCATCCTCATCACACCTCACGTATCTTCTGATTGGTTAGTGCAGTTGCCATATTGATGGTTAAATATGTCTACCAACATCCCTGAAGTTATAAAGATAGGGAGCTAAAAGGAAATCAACAATGGTGGAAATGATCATCTAGCCCCTCTTGTCATCATTTAAAAAAATCATTCTGCTTTTGATTCAGGGAAGCATGTACCTGGGAATATTAGCCAGGCTTCTCACTTGACCCCAATAGAACTGTCCTTTTCATGTTACCAAATGAGCTTCACGATCAGTCATGCCGTTTTCAGCTGGCCAAGTGCCTAAGCAGTGCCTGAGGCTGGTCCAAGTGTTTCTTCCACCAATTCGAGCTGTCAAATTCATTCATTTTCCTAGGCTAGGATGGCAGTCCAATTGTCCTCAAAAGAGACTTTTCCTGAGGGCCAAGGCTCATGTGCTCTTAGAATCACAACAAAGTTGGCTCAGCACGGCCCTGACACAAGAACATGTGTGTTGTGCTTAGTTGCTCAGTCATGTCCAACTCTTTTTGACCCCATGGACCTTAGCCTGCCAGGCTCCTCTGTCCATGGGGATTCCCTAGACAAGAACACTGGATTGGGTTGACATGCCCTCCTCTAGGGGATCTTCCCAACCCAGGGATTGGGATGCAGGTCTCCCACATTGCAGGTGGATTCTTTACCATCTGAGCCACCAGGGAAGTCCAAGACTACAAGAGTGGGTGGCCTATCCCTTCTCCAGGGGATAGTCCCAACCCAGGAATCAAACTGGGATCTTCTACATTGCAGGTGGATTCCTTACCAGCTGAGCTACAAAGGAAGTCCCTGACACAAGAAGGAACAGAAGCAAATTCAGCCTCCCCACACTTGGACATTTCCAACTCTCAATTCCAGTCACCAGGAACTGGATGGCCATGTCTTTCCAGCTTCCCCATCCCCAGGATTCAGATAATCATGAGGACAATTCATGCCCTGGTCACTGGCTCCATAGTTTGGGGGTTTTCCTATAAGTCTGGGATGCTTTTTTCATGGTTCAGGCTAGTCTCGTATTTTACATCCCTCTCTCTACCTATTATAGCATGTTGGCTTGTGATTATTCCTATACACATCTGTATGCTCCAATGACTGTTGTAACACTAGAAATCCTCTTGTTTATCTCCCATCCCCAGCACCTAGCAGAGTGCTACCTGTTGGCTGCCTTACCCTGGGTATCTCATCTGTGTATCTGGCAGGAAGGAGAACAGAGGAAAAAAATGAAGAAAAATATGTAAGTGCCAGCTAAACCCACTTCCTTTTATCAAGATGTGTGTGTGTGTGTGTGTGTGTGTGTGTATGTGTTCGTTCTATAAACTACACAATAGGCTGTTTTAACAGCTCATGGTCCAAGACTGGGTCATTTAGCCATCCCCTGAGTAAAAGAATCTGTGCCAGGAAGGGGGTGATTTTTAACAAGGCATTTGATTGCCCTAAACAAAACAGGGCTGAAGAATTGATGCTTTCAAACTGTGATGCTAGAGAAGATTCTTGAGAGTCCCTTGAACTGCAAGGAGATCAAACCCAGTCAATCCTCAAGGAAATCAATCCTGAATGTTCATTAGAAAGGCTGATGCTGAAGCTGAAGCTCCAATACTTTGGCCACCTAATTTGAGGAGCCGATTCATTGGAAAAGACCCTGATTCTGGGAAATACTGAAGGCAGGAAGAGAAAGGGGCCACAGAGGATGAGATGGTTGGATGGTATCACCAACTCAATGGACATGAGTTTGCACAAACTCCAAGAGACAGTGAAGGACAGAGAAGCCTGTCATGCTGCAGTCCATGGGGTCACAAAGAGTTGGACACGACTTAGTGACTGAACAACAACAAAACAAAATAGAAAGAAGGGCAGAAGAGATGCTGGATCAGCAACTAGTGTCTGACATTGACCGGGATGAAAAGACCAGGACTGTTTTCATTCATAAAAATTAATCATATAGTTTTTAAAAAGCATGCTTGGGCATTTCAATCTATAGGTAAAGGCAACTTAATTTTACTTACCTAAAAGTCCACTGAGAAATGCTTATATTCCTCAGGCCGGCGGAAGTATCCATTTGGGGGTGGGGGTGGGGGTCTTTTTTTTTTTTTTTTTTTTAATAAATCACTGGGCTGTCAGAAATTGAGCACATCCCCTCCTCCTTTGGGTTCCTTCACGAATCACCAGACCACATCCTCTTCCATTTAGCTGCGGGTGTTGTGCTGCAAACGGACATTTAAAAGACACTTTTTTCCCAAAGAAAATGCAAAGAATAGAGCTCCCCGCCTCTCCGGCTACCACCCAGGATAATGAACTGTAGCTGCTGTCATGCCAGGAGGGCTTAATGACAGTGTGGGATGTGTGTGTGGACAGCCAAGTCTCCCTTCAAAGTTGTCTCTCTAAATGGGCTTCAGGATGTTTTGACAATTATCTGTTACAAAGAAACTCACCATTAATTACATATTGTCGGAGCTCTTAATCCAACAGAACTGTTAGGCCAACAAAGCATTCTCTCCTCAGGGGAAGGAGTTGCAGACATGGCCGAATCTTTTCCCACTCAGTACCTGGTTTCTCTAGGTCCCTCTCGTCTCCCTGTCTTCAGTTTTCACTGTTGTGGTGGTGGGCAATGCTCAGTCGTGTCCGACTTGTTGTGACCCCATGGACTGTAGCCCACCAGGCTCCTCTGTCCATGGGATTCTCCAAGGCAAGAATATTGGAGGAGTTGCCATTTCCTTCTCCAGGGCATCTTCCCAACCCAGGGATTGAACTTGCATCTCTTGCATCTCCTGCATTAGCAGGCAGGTTCTCTACCAGTTGAGCCACTAGGGAAGCCAGTTTTCATGAATAAAATCAAAGGAAAGCTCCACTTTCTGTTCATGACTTCAGCTCTTTTCCAGACAGGAGTTAGGGTGACTCATCCCAGGATCTGTCAGGAAAATGCAACCACAGGAACAGCATTTCTCAGTGTGGTTCATGGAGGCCACCAGGCACCCAGAAGCGTTGAGGCTGCAAAGCTCGGAGCAGCTCAGATGGCCTTGGTGATGCTCCCTGGCTTCTCCCCGGGTCCCTTCCACCACTTGTGTGATCTGATGTTGGAGAAAATGTGGTCTGGAGGAGGCTACTGGGTAAGGAGGTCAGAAAGAGGAGAAGTAAAATTAGTATGGAAATGTTGAAAAGCCTTAATTGAAGGAACATCGACTATTCCTTAACTCCGAGGGGAAATAAGCAGCAGTATGATTATTGTATGAGGTTCAGAAGTTTTACTCCTTTTGGGACAAATTCAGGGGGCTGAATCAACTAGGGAATGCACCCCTCTTCCATTCCCTATAACCCTGTGGATTGGTCTTGTGAAAACACAGATTCACATTCTTCCCCTCCTTGTGCTGTGCCGTGTGCTGTGCTAAGTCACTTCACTTGTGTCCAACCTTTTGTTACCCTCTGGATCTATGCCCACCATGCTCCTCCGTCCATGGATTCTCCAGGCAAGAATACTGAATGGGGGACTTGCCTGACAGTCCAGTTGTTAAGATGCCTGGCTTTCACTGCAGGGGGCATGGGTTTGATCCGTGGTTGAGAAACCAAGCTCCCACATGCCACACCCTATGGCCAAAAAAGAAAAAAAAAAANAGGAATGATGCTAAAGCTGAAACTCCAGTACTTTGGCCATCTCATGCGAAGAGTTGGAAAAGACTCTGATGCTGGGAGGGATTGGGGGCAGGAGGAGAAGGGGACGACCAAGGATGAGATGGCTGGATGGCATCACCGACTCGATGGACGTGAGACTGAGTGAACTCTGGGAGATGGTGATGGACAGGGAGGCCTGGCGTCCTGCGATTCATGGGGTCATGAAGAGTCGGACACGACTGAGCGACTGAACTAAACTGTAATGTTGGCTATTATTAAGCTTCACTGATGGGGAAGGAAATGTCAACCATTCCAGTATTCTTACTGGAAAATCCCATGGATAGAGGATCCTGGAGGGCAGGCTACAGTCCATGGGTTCACAAAGAGTCACACCCTGAGTGACTAACACTTTCACTTTTACTTTCACACTTCACTGATACTCTGAAAAAAAAATACAAGAAAAAGCTGAGAGGATTAATCCCAGCTATGAAAGGTATGAAAGGCTCTCACTTCCTGCAGTGTGGGGGCAGAGAAAGCTGAAGACCAGGACCAAGATATAATTGTCAGGGGCCTCCCATCTGGCCCAGTGATTGGAGCTTAACCTTCCAAAGAGGGGGGTGCAGGCTCAAACCTTGGTCAGGGAGTGGGGATCCACATGCCTCATGGCCAAGAAAGCAAAATGTGAAAAAACAGAAAAACTATTGTAAAAAAATTCAACAAAGACTTTAAAAAAATGGTCCAAAAAGAAAAAAATCTTAAAAAAAAAAAAATATATATATATATAATTGTCAGAATAGCTGAGCCCAAAGTTTAGTTAAAATAAAATGGGACCCTGACATAAGAAATGGGAACACTGGGTTAATCCCCATCCCCAAATTCTGAATCTACATATTCCCCTGAGCTTTCTGAGCCTGCAGAAGTGGCCTACCCTCCCTATTAAGCATTCCCTGGTGGCTCAGATGGTAAAGAATCTGCCTCCAATGGAGGAGACCCAGGTTTGATCCCTGGGTTAGAAAGATTCCCCTGGAGTAGGAAATGGCAACTCACTCCAGTATTTTTGCCTGGAGCATTCCATGGACAGAGCAGCCTCCCAGGTTACAGTCCATAGGGTCACAAACAGTTGGACACAGCTAAGCGACTAACACTTTCACTTTCAGGGAGAAGTTGCATTCCAACATTGACTGGAGATGATGAGAGTCTTCTCTACTGCAAGGCCACAAGTGTCCCACTCAAGATCTGCCCTCATCTCCTTTCCTGGTCATTTATAAATAGTCTTAGCTAAGTCACAACATAACCCAGCTGGAGACAAGCTGACAAGGGGAAAAAAGGAACTATACCTTCACGGAGTTTCAGGACATGTACCAGCAAGAGCTGGAAGAATACACTCGGAGTCATCTTCTGGAGGTGCTTAATCAAGGAGGTTGGAATATATGTTTGGATAAATCAGAGTTTGTTGATTTGAAAACCATCTCCTGGGATAAAAGATTTAATACCTGGGCAAGACCCCTAAAAGATAGTATAAGCCCACAACTAGACAGCTGCCACAAAATGGAAAAAACAATGCTGGTGTCGAGTGAGATTGAAATGCCAGAACTGCCATGGTTGACAGTGGAAAAATGAGTTAAAACTCTCAGAAAGGTGGAGATGCTAGAGTGGATAAACTAAAAAACGTCAGAGGATCTACAAGGTGATTATGTCCCAAGGGAAGACTCTAAGGAATGTGCTGGAGAGGAGGGCACCAACATCACTGAGAAACTTAGGGGTTTCTCTCCTCCTAGGCCAGGGCTGACAGTGGGAAAGACCATTACACAACTAGGCTCGCTGATATAATGGGATGAAAGGACTTCAAAACACAGAGGCAAGATGGTGAACCTTAACCATTAGGAGCTAGGTGGATTCAGTTACCATAATGAGAGGCAAGGCTGGAGGGAGGCAGGGGGAGGAGGTCGACGTGCATAGAGTTGGCTCATAAAAGATGAAGCACCTAAAGGTAAAATAGGTGGGCAGCCAACAAGGTACTGCTCAGTTTGTACCAACTAAGGAAATTATATACGGATGCCCAGGAGACCAGAGGCAGTTATTCCAATATCATAACCCCTGGCCCATTTTTATGACTCAGAGCCCATTAACTAAAGGAGAGACCAGATCCCCAAGAAACAGGACTCTACAAAACCAAAGGAAGTATTCACTCTTCTGATTCCCATAGTTCTTCTCCAAAAGGATCTTTGAACATCTATTCACACAACCAAACTCGGGAGAAAGGCTACCCAAACATTCTGAGGACTGTTTAGACACAGGATCCGGGGCTTCCCAGGTGGTGATAGTGGTAAAGAACCCATCTGCCAATGGAGGAGACACAGAGATGTGGGTTCAATCCCTGGGTCAGGAAGATTCCCTGGAGGAGGTAACAGCAACCCACTCCAATATTCTTGCCTGGGAAATCCCATGGACAGTGTCGAGGCCTGATAAAAGCCATAACTAAAATAGGCCGGAGCTAGAATCCCAGAAACAGCTGAGTCACTGCCCAGGCGGAGACGTGAGGACTCAGCCAATCAGCATACTCCCCATAGCCTGGTTTAAGTTTATCAGGACGTAAAAGACATCCCCCTGCAGCCAATAAAGATTAGCCAATTAGTAAATACCAGGAAGCCCCTGCAGCCAATCAGCCCTTGCCAACTCCCTGTCTTTGTTCTAACCTATAAATACTGCTGTAAATCTGGGCTTGGGGCTCTTGCTCTACTCCACTGTGTTGGATGTGGCAGGGGCCCTAGCTCGAGCTAGAAATAAACTCCCTTTTGCGTTTGCATTGCCGTGAATGTCATGTTTTCTCAGTTTTGGGGACTCGGACTGCGAGCATCGCAGATGGAAGAGCCTGGCAGCTACAGTCCGTGGGGTCACAAAGAGTCGGACATGACTGAAGCGTGCACTCATGCACGGGAGTTTTAATAGACAATGAATGGAGTCTTGTTGTTCAGCCGCCCAGTTATGTCCAGCTGTTTGTGAGCCCATGAACTACAGCAGCTGGGCCTCCCTGTCCCTCACCGTCTTCCAAAGTTTGCCCAAGTTCATGTCTATTGCATCTATGATTCCCTCCAGCCATCTAATCCTCTGACTCTCTCTTCTCCTGCTCTCAATCTTTCCCAGCATCAAGGACTTTTCCAATGAGTCCGCCATTCGCATTAGATGACCAGAATCCTGAATGGAGCCTTAGCCAAAGTCTAATTCACACTGGGTTCACTGAGTCTGCAGACAGAAGAGCCTGTCACAACCCCTACATTGCATCTTTGGACTGTAGAGTAGGAGCTATAAAAGTGTGAAAACTCTACCTGCTACCTCCCAGACAACATAATAAAAAATCAAATAAAAGCTTTGGGCTTAGTGGTAGAATCTACCTGCCAATGCAGGAGATGCGGGTTCCATCCCTGGTCCAGGAAGATCCCACATGCTGTGGAGCAACAAAGCCCATACACCATGACTACTGAGTCTGTGCACTAGAGCCCAGGGCCTGCAACTGCTGCAGCGCGTTTGCTCTGCAAGAAAAGCCACCACAAGGAGACAGGGGCCTCTGAGAAACTGCCGCACCTCAGTCAGAGAGTAGCCCCGTAGTCCCTGCTCACCACAACCAGAGAAAAGCCCTTGAAGCAACGAAGACCCAGCACAGCCAAGATAAATAAGTAAAATTACAAAAAGCAAATAAAATCATACCAAGGCATTGTGCCAGAAAACAGGGCCTCTTACAAAGATCTCCATTTACCCTGTCAAGTTGGCAGCACTAACCATATGTGGTTATTGAGGATTTGAAACATATCAGGGAAACTGAGCAGTTGAATTTTTTAAATTTTAATTAATAAAAATTTTAAACATACCCGAGTTAGTTATTGGAAATCTTTTCAGTATGTTTGGAACAACGCAAGTATACGAGTCTACTTTTTGAGTTGTAAATTTTATGAAACTTAAAAATGGATTAAATACTTCTGATGAAATTTTAACATCCAAGTTGGAATGTAATGTAAATATAAAATACACTTGGTACTCAAAAAAAAAATTGTAAAATATCTCATTAATCGTGTTTTATGTTTATTACATATGAAAATATTGCTAATAGACTGAGTTAAAGAAATATATTGCTAAAATCAATTCACTGCTTTTTTGCTTTTTTAATGTGGCTATTAAACATTTTTAAATTGCATATGTGGCTCACATTATATACACAGTGGAAAGTACTGGTCAAAAGGATGCAGAAGCTGCGGTTCCAACCCTATCTCCATTTAATTCAGCAGTCTGGCCCCTGCAAAAGCCAGACAGATCCTAGAGCAGTGATCCCTACAACCTGTTGGTCCCTACAACCAGGGACCGGTCTTGTGGAAGACAGTTTTTCCACGGACCAGGGTGGGGGACGATGATTTCAGGATGATTCAAGTGATTATATTTATTATGCCATTGCTGATGTGACAGAAGGCAGAGCTCAGGCAGTAATGCCAGCGACAGATGAAGTTTCACTCACTTGTCCACCACTCACCTCCTGCTGTGCGGCCCATTTCCTAACAGGTCACCAACCAGAACTGCTCCATGGCCTGCGGTCTGGGGACCACTGTCCTAGGGAATAACCGCCAACAACCATAAACTCAGCAGGCAGAAACCCCGAGTGAAGCCATCCCATCAGATGTGATTTCTTTCCTAGAGTTGTCATCCTAGGTTGGAGTTATGCTGTCCTGGTTCATGATATGCAGCACTTGATTTGACGAATATTTTCTTTCCCATCACCATTAAAATAGAGGCTAAGAGACAGACTGCTTTCACATGGAATGGGCATTACAGTTTTGCTTCAGTGGACTCCAACCTGGCTTCAACTCACATCTCTCCTCTACCCCATTCCATGACTTTAGCAAGTTACAAAGCCTTAAATTTTTTTCCCAAGAATAGAGTTAGATTAATTATATCCTCTTCATAGGATTGCTATGAAACCAACATGAGCTAATATGTACATAGTGCTTGGCATAGAATATGCAATCAGAAAGTTTTGGTCTTTCTTCTCCTTAGTGGACAGAGATAAAAACCTTAAATGATAAGGACCTAGGGCATGTAAGTCGGGGTAAATGTGATATTACCTTTATTTTGTTGTGATGCTTACTAGTCAGTGCTGGGAAGGCTGGGGCTTAGTCCATCAGCAGGATGTAAACATTAGTGGCTCTCAACCCTGGTTGCAACCAAGCTTACAAAAACCTTGGAGAGTTTTTGAAGGATATGAATGATCAGCCTCCATCCCAGGGATTCTGGATTACCTTAAATTTTAAAAATTATATTTAATTCAGTTATCAGAAAACTTAAATATATTTAAGAATAAGCCATCTGGGGTAATACCCATGTTTTGTTTTGTTTTTTAAGTTCTCCCAGGAGATTCTAATATGCAACCAGTGTTTAGAGCCCCTTTCCCACCTGGTCATCTTGTCCTTGGTCTTAGATATGTGATCTCCGCTCCTGGCAGCTTTTTTCAATGAAAATCCAATGCTCATTCACCATAGATAAAGATGAATAAGAAAACAGCATCTGGTATGTTTGAGATCCTTCCTAGGGGAGAGGGGTCATTGTCATTATGTTCAAGTTGAAAGGAAAGAACGAGAAGGCAGATCCCTTGTTCTGCCTCCCCCATTTCTGGACTTATATTCTGAGTGTGTCATGGGGTCAGGGACCTGAGGAAGGTCTTCAGTTCAGTTCAGTTCAGTTCAGTCGCTCAGTCGTGTCCGACTCTTTGCGACCCCATGAACTGCAGCACACCAGGCCTCCCTGTCCATCACCAACTCCCGGAGTTCACTCAGACTCAAGTCCATCGAGTCTGTGATGCCATCCGGCCATCTCAACTTCGGTCGTCCCCTTCTCCTCCTGCCCCCAATCCCTCCCAGCATCAGAGTCTTTTCCAATGAGTCAACTCTTCGCATGAGGTGGCCAAAGTACTGGAGTTTCAGCTTTATCATCATTCCTTTCAAAGAAATCCCAGGGTTGATCTCCTTCAGAATGGACTGGTTGGATCTCCTTGCAGTCCAAGGGACTCTCAAGAGTCTTCTCCAACACCACAGCTCAAAAGCATCAATTCTTTGGCGCTCAGCCTGCACCTTAACATGGAGGCCAGCCCTGCCGAGCCCAGCTGTGAACTGGCAGTTAATGCTGTTTACTATGAAACACAAACACCCAAGTGTCAGTGTATTTGCAACACATTTCAAGATCGAGTCAGGAGGCCAGGGGCTGTTGATGAATTATTTATTTATATATTTATTATGCTTACTGGGAAATCTGAGGTGTGTAGCGTCTTCAAGCAGCTGTTGAAAAATCATCAGGTTATGGAGAATAGACCCCAGTGGAGAGGGAAGAAGATTCTGGTGTGTCATTCTGTGTGATCAGCTCGTCCCTTCCAGATTCCCTGTCCTGGGATGGACTACAGGACCAAGGGATGAGGCACAGGAAGCAGAAAATCTTAATACTGGAAGGACCTGAGAGGTAACTAGTCCAATGTCCCATTCAATTCCCTTCAAGCCACCCTTTCCCCAGTGGGGGATCCACCTGTCTCCTTGATGGTCTTCTGTGATGGAGAACTCACCGGGGGCCAGGAATCACTTGATTATCCAATGTCCATCCCCAAACTACCTCAAATGAGTCTTTCTTGTGGCTTCAATGCACCAGAGACTGTTCACTATCCTGAAGGAGTGAAGGCATATACTGAGTTACCTGGTTCCATGCAAACACATGAATACAAAGGCAAACACATCCAGGCATGTCAGCCTCAGGGCACCAGACACCTGGAGCCACTTATTACTCTCACATTTCCTTATTAGCAGCCTGGGAAGATGCCCTGAGCACACTGCAAACGACCTTTTGTTTTCTTATTTTGCTTGGCATTTCTTTTTTCTATTTTATTTTTAACACTTCCAAATCCTTTTTTCTCTTCCTTACTCAGGAAGAGAAAGAGCCACTGTCAGTCCAATAGCACTGAAGCCTTTGAGGCCCCCCTGAACCTACATCCATCCTGCAGAAGCATCTTCTCAAAGCCCTAAGATGACACTACCTGCCCTCTGCCAAAGGACATGGACTTCAGAGAGTTATAAAGAGCATGAAGTTTGGGGTGACTCAGGGCTGGGCCCAAAACCTAACCCTACTACTTGCAGCTCTGTGCCCTGGGAGAAATGAGTTAACCTCTGCATCTCCATTTCTTATCTGCAAAATGAGCTTAATACCAATCTTCAAAGGATGGGAAAATGAAAGAAAATGTATGTATAGAAAACAATGCAATACAGTAACAGTAACAAATCCAAGGAGAAAAAACACAAAACCAGCTAAGTGAGGTCAGAAAATTTTTTATAAAATTTAACACCCACTCATGATTTTTAAAAAATACAGGCAAACTAGGAATACAGATGGACTTTTTAACTGACAAATTGTATTCACAAAACATCTACAATAAGCTTCATACACAAGGGAGAAATGTGAAAAATTGCCATGGTTGTTCAACATTGTATTGGAAGTCCTAGCCAGAGTACTAAGGCAAGAAAAAGAATAAGTGATATGACAGCAGGAAAGGAAGAAATTCAATTGTCTCTATTCAGAGTTGACATTATGGCCTAAACTCTGAAAGAGTTTATCACTAAATTATTAAAACTTATTTATTAAAATAATTTATTAAATAATTAGAAAATATAGCAAGTTGTAAAGACAAAAATGCAAAAATCACTGTATTTCTAAATACTGACAAAAACGTTTTTAACTTTAAATATCATTTAAAATAGAATCAAATACATAAAGTCTTTAGAAATAAATGAAGTGTTCTGACTCCTCATCTTAGGCTTACTCATCACCCCATCCATCTTATTCTGTAGCAGCAAGACACAGAAAAATCAGCCTGACCCTAACTACAAACACACATATACATGCTTCACTTTGCTAATCAGGCCAAGGTCTATGCTTGAGAAGGAACCAAGAGAAAAACATATTCACCATGTCTCATTTTTGCTACCTGTCTCCATTGGCCTGTCATTCAGCCCTCTCCCTTTCAGGCTGTAGTGTTATTTGAACTCAACACAAAACAGACTCAGCCACTAGGTCAGGTTTGGTGAGCTCTAGGTAGGAGGCAGGCAGACAAGGTGGTTAATAATAAGAATCAAACCACCAAGGAAATTGGGTGCAGGTTGAAAAAATAAAAAAGAATACAGGCCAGGACTTTAGCATCGAACAAGCATGGGTTCAGTTTTCAGACCTGTCTTTTGCTTCCTCTATGACATAGGACAATTTGTGTAAGGACTCCTATAAGGAACAACTGAAGCAATATATTTGAGTATTTGGCACAAAGTAAAGTTCAATAGACTAAAGTAAAGTTCAATAAAGTTCAAAAGACAGAGGATGAAATGGTTGGATGGTATCCCTGACTCGATGGACATAAGTTTGAGCAAGCTTGGGGAGTTGGTGATGGACAGGGAAGCCTGGCATGCTGCAGTCCATGGGGTCGCAAAGAGTCAGACGTGACTGAGTGATTGAACTGAACTGAACTGAATTGAAAGTTCAATAAATGTTTACAACGGGAATGGTGTGGGTGAGGAGTTGAAGACGGTTCAGAAATTACTTAGAAACAGATGCAATCTTATAGAAATCAAAACTGAACCAATGAGATACTCTTGTTGCCTACCAGTGGCTGACAAGTACAAATAAATGTGTGATTCCTAGTACTGGCAAGAATGTGGAATGAAAGGGACTGTTTCATGCAATGAGGCATGCATACATGCTGAATCTTTGGGATCCCATGGACTGTAGCCCGCCAGGCTCCTCTGTCCGTGGGATTCTACAGGCAAAAATACTAGAGTGGGTTGCCATGTCCTCCTCCAGGGGACTGTCCCGACCTAGGGATCGAATCCTCATCTCTTATATCTCCTGCACTGGCAGGTGTGTTTTTTACTACTGGTGCCACCTGGGAAGCAATGAGAGGAGTTGATGCAAATTTTCTGGAGCAAATTATAGCAACATCTACCAACTAAAAAAACATACACCCTTTTACTTGCAAGAATTTACCTAGGGAAATAATTACAGATGTGTACCAAGACATATACACAAGTATGTTAACTTCCCAGGTGGCACTAGTGGCAGGTTGGATCCAAGCGTCAGGAAGATCCCCTGGAGGAGGGAATGGCAACCCCCTCCAATATTCTTACCTGGAGAATCCCACAACAGAGGAGCCTGGCAGGCTACAGTCCACGGGGTCACAACAAGTTAGACACTACTGAAGTGACTTAGCACACACACATGCATGTTAACGGCAACATTCTAAATAATTAGCAAAAACTGAGAAAAGGACACATCTAAATATCCAACGCCTAAATAGCTCAACATTCAGAAAACTAAGATCATGGCATCTGGTCCCATCACTTCATGGCAAATAGATGGGGAAACAGTGGCTGACTTTATTTTTCTGGGCTCCAAGATTGCTGCAGATGATGACTGCAGCCATGAAATTAAAAGACGCTTACTCCTTGGAAGGAAAGTTATGACCAGCCTAGACAGCATATTAAAAAGCAGAGACATTACTTTGCCAACAAAGGTCTGTCTACTCAAGGCTATGGTTTTTCCAGTGGTCATGTATGGATGTGAGAGTTGGGCTATAAAGAAAGCTGAGCACCGAAGAACTGATGCTTTTGAACTGTGGTGTTGGAGAAGACTCTGGAGAGTCCCTTGGCCTGCGAGGAGATCCATCCAGTCCATCTGAAAGGAGATCAGCCCTGGGTGTTCATTGGAAGGACTGATGTTGAAGCTGAAACTCCAATATTTTGGCCACCTCATGTGAAGAGCTAACTCATTTGAAAAGACCATGATGCTGGGAAAGATTGAGGGCAGGAGGAGAAGGGGACGAGAGAGGATGAGATGGTTGGATGGCATCACTGACTTGATGGATGGGTTTGGGTAAACTCCAGGAGTTGGTGATGGACAGGGAGGCCTGGCGTGCTGTGGTTCATGGGGTCGCAAAGAGTCGGACACGACTGAGCAACTGAACTGAACTGGACTGAAATATCCAACAATAGCAATTAAAGAAATGATGATGTAAAGACATATTAACCCCATGAGAAAATGCTCATAACATATTCTAAAGTTAAGAGGCTGGTTTCAGAACAGAGGGAAGTTTTCATTATTCTATATGAAAAAGATGCTATAGAGTCACTAAAATATTATGAGCAGCCATCTCTGGGCAGTGGGAATTACAGCTCCTACAAGCCCTTGGTTAATCAATTTGATTTATATATTTTGAAAGCTGCCTTGAAAGAACTTATGCCATTTTCCACAACTGCTGAGAAACTTTTAGGACCAATGAAGAGAAGAGGAGATGCCCTCACTTAGCACTGTATGGTCAGCCTCCTCCCCTCAGGCGACCCCATCCAGGTGGCTCCCCATTCCAGCACCCAGTTCAGCATCAACATCACACCCACCCTTCCTTCTCTGCCTGCATCTCAGGCTGTCCCAGAGAAAGGTCATCTCTTTGTGAAGACAGATTAGGGGAACGTTTATGCAACAACTCATGAAACTGCCTATAAAAAGAGGTTGTTTTTCTTTTCCCCTCCCTTTGGATGTGATTGTACTTTACCAAGTACAGCAAAGCAAGAAAAATTTATTTTTGGAAACAAATAGAAAGTAACGAAGCAAAAACACTGAGTGCAGTGGTAGATACTGGGATATTTCTATCTTTGTGCCCCGGGCTTCTCTCCCTTCATCCACATAGTTTGCCAGCAAAGGAGTCATTTTTCAAATCTCAGAAAATGTCATTGATGGGGGAAAATCGACCGGACAAGCCTGAGTGAGAGACTCCAAGCAGGTCTGCGCTGCCTCTGGAGCTAGAGCGAGAGGCTGGGGGGCGTTTTTGTTATGTTAATAGCCTTTAGTTAATTGCCCTCTTGCTGTTCTCTGTTTTGGAGAAATAAATTGAAGGTGTTAAGCTGAAAAGAGTTGTAATTTATTTCCTTCGTGCTTTTCTGTTTTCCAAATTCTCTAGGATGGATGGGAATTCCTGGTTGAAACCGGTTCATCATCATTATTTTCAGCATCATCACCACCATTACTGAACAGAACTGTGATGTAACAGTTACAGCTACCTCCATGGCATTCTGTCATGTACCCTGTAAAGATCTCCGTTGCCTGCTGCAATTGTCCTGGTAAGGAACAGGGAACTGATAAGCCTCCACCAACCGGAAGAGTTCAGGAAAGGTCAAAAGGAGACACCACATGTCCGACCTCCTCCCAGAATCCTCTGGCATCCATCTTGGCTGAATAAGGCGTGCACCACCAGGAAGGACTCTGAGTCAGAATGATTGGTTAAGGACAACCCGGAAACTAATCCCATCACCATAAAACCCGAGAGTGCAAGCCATGTGACACAGCAGTTCTCCTGGGTTCCCTTACCCTACTGCTCTCTGCCCGGGCACCCTTTCCTGATAAAATCTCTTGCTTTGTCAGTACATGTGTCTCCTCTGACAATTCATTTCCAAGTGTTAGACAAGAGGCCAGTTTCCGGCCCTGGAAGGGGTCCCCCTTCCTGCAACAGAGGGGTCCACTGCTTCGTAGCTTAGGTCTCCTCTCCTAACTCCTGCTCCGTGGACAACTCTCTGGGCCATGGGAGTTGATTCCCCTCTTGCATTTTCCTGACAGAAACCTAGCACCCAGTGACTGCTCATGGAATGGGAAGGGTGGGGAGCGGGGGGGAGGTGATGCTATAGTTTTGTTTTGTTTCAGTATAAAACTGCTCTGTCTTCAGTCCAACAAAGGCATGAATCTGGATTCTCTCCACAGCCTCAGAAAGGAACTGTGGCCTGGAATTCTCCTGGGTGAGGAACATTAATGGCCCAGAGAAGCAAGCCCACATTTTCTTTGGAGAGCGGGGTGTTCCACCTTCCTAGCCCTCTCTGAGCCACACAGGAGATCCACTCACACTCCTCCTCCTGAGAGGGAAGAGGAGGCATAGATGGATCAGCAGCAGAACTTAAGGCTGTGTCGGGAAATCAGGATTCTCTAGGTTGTAAACTCCTTCAGAACCTACATTTTTCCTTACATTGCTCCAGTCTGCGGCGGAGGTGGTGGTGGGGAGGTGAGGAACTCCCAGACCTCCCAGAATAGCCTCCTGGGTTGTTGCTGGAGCAGCCAGAGGACAGAGCTGGGAGGCACCAAGCCCCGGCATCAAAGTGCAGCCCTTCCCTCCTCATCCAGGCCGCCTTGGCCAAGTCCTTACACTCAGGCTTCTCCCCCTCGGATTCCTCCCTCATCTCCTCCCTGAAACTGTGAGGACCGCATACTTGGCTGGATGTCTCATAGCCACGATCTGTGAATTCTTCTGCTGCCTTACTTCTACCCCTCATGCAGATTTGTGTACATCCCCGGTGGGCCAGCCAGTAAAAAATCCATTTGCAATGAGGAGATACAGGTTCGATCCCTAGGTTGGGAAGATCCCCTGGAGTAGGAAGTGGGAACCCACTCCACTATTCTTGCCTGGAAAATCCCCATGGACAGAGGAGCCTGGCGGGCTACAGTCCATGGGGTTGCAAAGAGTCCAACACTTCTGAGCAACTAACACACGCGCACTGAATATAAAGGACTCAAAGATCAAGAACCTAAATGGCTGTTAGGTGTCTGTCTCATCAGTTTTCTTCTCAGGTCCACTGAGCTTCAAATAATTGATATAAAAATAGCAAGCAACAGAGTCCTCAATCCAGAGAGGAAAAAACTTGGTTTTGTGGATTTCTGTTTATAGAGGGAAAATAAAGGAACACAAAAGGACCAGTGTTTCTACTTTTAAATTCCAGAAGTATACCTAAAACCGTATTAAACACACAAATAAGAATAAATACACACCACTTTCTTTTATAGTTGGTTAAGTATGAGAGGAAAAATTCCACGGGAAAGAGAGAGCAAGACACCCGGAAAGATGTGGGGCATCCCAAAGATACCCGGAGAAGCTGTGAGGGGTGGTGAAGAAGTCAGTGAGACAGAGCAAGGCCGTCAGGGCGACAGAAAAGACAGACCACGGCCCCCTCCGGCCGTTTCCCCGCCCTGTGTCTGGGCTCCCTTCTCTGGCCCGTAACGCCGGAGCCCCGCCGCCCGCCCTTTCCAATGGAGCAACAGCGCCATCTGGTGGCTTATGTGGTTGTCGGCTCTGACGATCTTTTGAATCCCGTTGCCTTTTCACTACGCTTTCCGGCAATTCAGAAAGAGAGGAGTGTGAAGCATCTTCGTTTTAAAACTTGGTGAGCGTCAAACGCAATGAAAGGAAAGCCTGGCGATTTCCCTCCCCACCAGCCACCTCCTGCTTCAGGGCCGCACTCTCCCACCGCCCGCCCCTCAGGGGACACTGTCGCGGGGGCAGGGGCTGCGGCGCGAAAGGGCAAGGGAGAGGGCACGCCACACAGATAAGAAGCGGCTCGACTTGGCTTTGCATGCAGTGTCCAAACTCGGGCAGGAAGCTGTCAGGCCAGCAGCTTGAATCGCCCTGCCCCCACCCCCACCCCCAAGAAGATGTGTTCTTTTTAAGGATGGTGTGAACTCAGACCCATGGATTCCGCCGTGGTCTCTGGTGTTGCTGAAAATAGTCCTGGACACGTTTCTTCGTTGCCATTTTATTGATAATACTGAACATTTGGTAAAAGACTAAGTGGAGCCATTAAAAACGATAGTGTATGGAGTCACTGGCTTCTAATCTGTGCACTTTTCTGCCTGCCTATGTTTTCCTTCCATAAAAAGGACTCCATTCAAAATTGATGCTGTGGAATATTTAATGGGCAAATACTCTCAATGCCGTGTTAAACTTTAAAAATTCCAGAATGCACTGTGTTCTGTGTTTGAATGTTGCTAAGAGAGCAAATCTTAAATTTTCTCACCACAAAAAATAAATGGCGATGATGTGCTGGTGATGGAGGTGTTAGCTCACGCTACGTTGGCAATCATTTTGCAGTGTTTAACAGGATCAAATCAACATGCTGTATACAATGTTATATGTCAATTATATCTCAGAAAGCTGGGACAAACCCAAATGTGCTTATGCTTTGGGTTTTCTTTCTTACCCCCACGTTTCATTTGTGCTGTCGTATTCCCTGGTGGTTCAGACGATAAAAATCTGCCTGCAATGAGAGAGACCTGAGTTCGATCCCTGGGTTGGGAAGATTCCCTGGACGAGGGCATGGCAACCCACTCCAGTATTCTTGCCTGGAGAATCCCCATGGAGAGAGGAGCCTGGTGGGCCACAGTCCATGGGGTCGCAAAGAATCGGACACGACTGAGCCACTAAGCACACACACACACACAAACCATGTTAAATTAACTCTGGAATAAAATAGAGAATTAATGAATAAGGAAAATACTGTTTACAACAGATCCCCCACACCAAAATTTCTACATTTATCTGGAGAAAGAGAGAAAACAAGAGAAGACATACCACAGTCATCAGTACTGTGGCAGTCTCTAGCTAGGGATCGCTGCTCATTTTCTTTTTATCTCTTTTGTCTACGCTTTTTACACTGAATAGGTATGACTTCTTAAATAAGAAAAAGAGCCGATTTTTTGAAGGAAAAGGATTTCTGCAGTAACCCCGCCATTCCTCCACCCCACCCCCATCACTTGTCTCGCAGGCCAGGTGGGCCAGGTAGACCTTCTTCAGTCAAATCAGAGACATCCTGGGAGGTTCAGCTGGTGGCAAGAAGTATCCCTTGCNACTCAGTGGGTTCTCTTTGCAGCCAGGTGAGAAAAAGTTGCGATTTCAATGCAGAGAGCCCTTCTGAATGCCGGCGGCCTGGGAGGTATAATGAACAAGCTTCAGTCTTGGACCGGTTCCCAGACCCACAAGGCGAGAACGCTGTGGTGTCTAAACAGAAGTCCCTGGCTTTCTTTCAGTCCCTAGTCTTATTAGGTTTGACGCTCCTTTATTATGTTTTGTTCTGCATCTCTAAATCCCCCTTCTGAAGCATAATGCTGCAAACACGGGGTCTGCACGCCCAAGAGCATTGTCCCTCAGTCGCCATGGTAACCCAAGCGCATCCACCAAGCACTTTCCTCCAAATGAAATAGCCAGCTCGGGCTCTGAGCTCGCACCTTGCGTGCACCCACCCCAGTCAGCGACTATCCCCATGGGGGTTTCTGTTTATGAGTGAGCGTTGGCAACAGCCAAAGAGGCCGTGCGACTGTGTTTTATCGACTTTATTAAAATACCTGGGATACACATTCAATTTCTATTTATTATTGTTTCACCTGTGCCGAGAGGGGAACTGCCGGCTCTTGACAAATGGGCTGAGAGGCTGTCGAGTTTCACTCGGATGTTGGTGGGTAACCGATGCCGAAATGTGGTTTCATAATAGTGTAATGAGACTTTGTACTTTTACAGCACCTTTCATCAGTCAATCTCCCAGTCCCTCATTAGTCCCCTTGGCCCGCTGGGAAGGAGGTAGGTGGTGAGTGCGGCAACCCACCCCCCCACCACATGGCAAGCCCGAGGCGAGGGGAGGCCTCCAGTGAGCTGCCTAGACATAAACAGGACACGGATCCACAAACAGGCCATGGGAGCCCCTGTCTGATGGAGCTACCTCTAATCATGTAATTATCCCACCATCATGCACATCATTTGCATTTTTAATTCCACTCATTAAACTTAGGGCTTCTGTTTAGGGAGACTTGTCTCCACACATCTCAACCGTCTAAATGCCTGTGGCTGGCCCTTTTACGCAGTAACCAAGCATCCTGATAGAGAGATTGAGGAAAACATTTGCCTAGTCCTACTATAAAACAGCACATGACCTACCCAAGCAGAATGGCACAGGAAATGGCAACCTGTATGGAAACACAATGCAAGATGTTCTGAACAGCCTCACGTCCACGAGAGAGAAACCTGCAGTACTTCCTAAGTCAGCAAAAACTTCCTGCCAGGGAACCTTCCTACACTGTTGCTGGGAATGTAAATTGGTGCAGCCACTATGGAGAACAGTATGGAGGTTCCTCAAAAAACTAAAATTAGAGTTACTGTATGATCCAGCAGTGCTACTCCTGGGCATACATCTGGAGAAAACCATAATTCAAAAAAGATACATGTTGCAGCACTTTAAAATAGCCAAGACTTGGAAGCAACCAAAGTGTCTATCCATGAAGAAATGGATAGAGAAGATGTGGTACATATATACAGTGGAATATTAGCCATAAAGAAGAATGAAATAATGCCATCTGCAGCTACATGAATGGACCTAGAGATGGTCATACTGAGTGAAGTCAGACAGAGAAAGACAAATTTCATGATATAGCACTTATACGTGGAATCTAAGAACAATGGCACAAATGAACCTATTTACAAAATAGAAAGAGTCACAGATGTAGAAAACAAACTTATGATTGCCAAGGGGGAAAAGTTGGGGGCTGAATAAACTGGTAGATTGAGATTGACCTGTGCACACTACTATATATAACATATATATGAACCTACTATATAGCACAGGGAACCTATATATCACAGGGAATTCTATTCAGTATTCTGTAATGACCTACATGGGAACAGAATCTTTAAAAAAAAAAAGTGGATATATATGTAAAATAGTCACTTTACAGTAGAAAATAACAAAACATTGTGAATCAACTATACTCCAACAAAAATTTGTTTTAAAAAAAGAGGAAGAAAAACGTCCTCCCCACCTCAAATCACATGCCACTCCATGTTAAAAAAGTGGGTCTAAATCCAGCGCCCCCAGCTTCAGATGTGGACATCGAGTCCCAGAGAGACTTCCCAACTAACTGCAAGCCCTACCGCTAGTCAGTGACAGAGGGGAGCCCAGAGCCCAGGTGTTCCACCCAAATGATTCACATGCCCCATCAACTTTCACTGGACAAGCCTAAAAGCCTTTCACAACTCATGTGCACAGAGTATGTTGCCCTTGAATATTAGCAACGTAAGCTCTAAACTATCAGGGACTGTGTCTGTTTTGTTTCCAGCTGTATTCTAGAGAAGAGAGCCTAGTATATAATGAACTCTGCATACATTTTTGTTGATGATCAAATACTTTTACCCTTCCTACTTGACAGGGCTCAGGGAGAAGGACTATGAGCAAGGAATCATAGTGGGTCTCCGTCTCTCCTTCCGTGAGATAAACTCACCAGCTGCTTCCCGCTTGGTTCTCAGGACTCTGAATCTCGCCATGCCCTTTGCCTGGACAGATTTTTCCCATTTAGGATTCACCTCGAATGTCACCTCTTCAGAGAGGCCTTCCTTGACCTGCATGTTTATTGTTTACCACCTTCATCCCAGCCATTCCCAGTCAACTCAGTGTCCAGCTCTTTGTGACTCCACGTACTATACCCCACCAGGCTCCACTGTCCATGGGATTCCTCGGGCAAGAATACTGGAGTGGATTGCCATTGCTTCCTCTATGGGATCTTCCTGACCCAGGCATTGAACCTGAGTCTCGTGCATTACTGGACTGCATGCATTGGTGGATTCTTTACCACTGAGCCACCTTTATTCCAGTTTTATTTTCGTGGTGGTTATTATGAATATTGGAAGTGACCTTGCTTATTTTACAGTCCCCTCCTCCACTATGATGTAAGCTCCATAGGATCAAGGGTGTCTGTCTGGTTCATCACACTGTTCCCAGGACCTAGACCAGGACCTGACATGTGGGAGGTACTCAATACATACTTGCTGAAGTAAAAAGTATAGAATGAAAAATTACTGAAAAAGAAAGTGCAAAAGATTATAAAAACAGAAGTATTTGTTTCAAAACTAAAGACATTTAGTATTATTGTGTTTCTCATACTTATCAACATTAGCAGCAAATTGGAGTTTCATACACCCTCTTTGGACTTGAACAAATTTCCATAGAAGATATGTGTATACAAAACACATCCCTACAACATATCATTATCTCCCTGGTTCCAGGTGATCTCACAGTTGGTGTTTTCGGTGTTTATCTTGGCCTCTGGGGCTTTATTAATGTAATTACAGACACAAGTCACCAGTTGGGTGTGTAATTGGGTATATGGGATTCTCTCTACAAAACTAATCGCTGAAAGGTAGGACAGACCCAAAGATGCCCAAGAAATCAGCTGCCCTAACTGGTCCATTTTACAGACCTGGAAACTGAGGCCCTGGCAAGTGAAGGGACCTGCCCTAAGCCATCACATCGCTAATTTGGGGAGCCAACAGAGGACTTCAAAGAAACAAGTCTGCCCCTTTGATGTAAGTTCAAAGGATGTCGATGAAACTGACTTCAGTTAAACACATTGTCAAGGAGAGTTCCCCTCCCTTCAAACTGTCAGAGCCAGTACCCACAGCAAAACCACCCTCAAGGGGGACCTGTCAGCGTCATCCAAAAGGAACACGGGTAGACAGCGCACTCTCAGAATCCTTCTCACTCTTTCCCACAGGAAGAGCTATCCTGCTGTAGTCCTTCCCCAGTATTCTCCTCTTATTGTAAACAAACAAATAAAAATAGACTCAACATTAGGCCAATCAAAAGAGCACTGTCGGAATCTCATGGATTTGGAGGAAGGAAAAAAAAAAAAAACTCGGGCAATATGACACATCAGTCTTCTGTTAAAGGCATCCCCTGTAATTTCAGAAACGTCCCCTTTCTCAGCCACCTCACCCCCAGGCAAAGCACTTCTTCCCCAGGGCCTCTATCCGTATCCGGTTTTCTCTTCTTCCCCCCACGTATAAAGTCTCCAGAGACCTGCTCACACCATCCCCTCCCCATGACCCCGTGCACTTGTCCCCTCATCGGCCCTGATGGAGAGTGAGTCCGAACCCACTGCAGTGCTCCCGGTTGCTCCCAGTTGCTAAGATGCAGCTGGCAGGCTCTAAGACTCAGGGGGATGAGAGCCTTTCTTTGGCTTCACATCAGGAGTCAGTGTGATTACTCCACTGCTGCCGATATCGTCTCTCTCTCAATCTGAGGATTTTCTCAAACACAGCTGCCCCATTTCTAAATATCCCCGACAAGTGCAATTCACCTGTGCCTGCCAGGGTAGTGTTCAATTGATGTGCGTTACTACCGAGAGGCATTACCATGTGGTAATAGGCTGGCTTGGGCTCCTCTGTTTACCGTTGAAAGGAAAACTTGAAATTCCACTCTGATAAAGTAATGCCTTACTTGTTTCCGTTACTTGGCATCTCTGAAAATGCAAAGTTACCCCTAAAAGGCGGATTCATTCCACTATGGTGCTCTGAGCCCTCACGACGCCTCCAACACGTGGGGCGTCCCTTGTGACTAAAGCGGCATGGGCTGGAACATCGGGGCGGGGAGGCTCTCCCCCAACATCAGTAACAACTCTTGACCTTCCCTTCAGCTCACAAGTCTTTTCCTGCTAGACACCGCAGGCGCCTCGAGGACAGAGACCACATCTTATTTGTCTGTGTATTCCTGTAACCGCAGGAGCACCTGGTGCCTGGTACAGAGTGGGTGTCTAATTTCTTTTTTCCCTTTTATTGTGGTGAAACACACATAATATGACATTGACCATCTCACCTGTTTTAAAATGTGGAATTTGGTGGCATGAAGTCTGTGCACAGTGTTGGACGGAGTCACACTTTCAAATTATTTTTTTCTAAGTCTCCTTAATAAAATCACTGTAAACACATTAACAGCCTTTCCTAAGAAATAAACAAAAATATGAAACAAGAAGCCTGGTTTAAAGGAAATCCAGAAAGCAAGGTATAAATATGATTTCCCACTAAGTACAGTTGTTACCACCACTTTGTCATCTCTGTGATCATCTCCCAGTGCTAAGAACGTAGTCACTAAGCAGATGCATTGAGCCCTCTGCCAGACACTGGGAATAAAAAGAGGAAAAGACATGCCCATTGCCTGTGAGGGGCTTAAAGTCCAGAGAAGAGACAGGTGTTTATTTCTAATTCCCCACAAACCTCATAAGGGCAGGGATTTGTCAGTTCTTCCCCTACTGTATCCTCAGTACTTCAGTCAGTGCCTGGCACTTGGTAGGCATTTTTAGAATATTTGTTGAATGAATAAATAATGAAATCTTTTGGGGGAAGTTGGGGACAGCTTTACAGAAGACATTAGATTGAGTTGTGTCTTAAAAAAGAGTCTAAACATCCCAGGAGGAAAAGAGAGTCATCCTGAAATGTTAGGGAACCAAACAGGTGGTGTAATTGGATGCTGAGAGAGAAGGACATGTAGGTCAAGGTTGGGTGATAAAGGAACTTGTATGCCACCTTGAGGAATCTAGAGTTCGAACTTTTATCTTATTGGTGAGAAATCTTGAGCAAAATGTTTGCATTTTGGAAAAGCTTAGATAAGCCGCACTTATCAAAGCTTACCAGCCCCCAGGCAGCTGAAGCCTTTAATTATGTGGTATCAGTAACAAGTACTTCAAGTTCACATCCAGCCTGCATCGTCCTGACTGAGTAACTCTCCTGACCTTTCCACCCCAGCCTCCCCACTCAAGTCCCTCCTTGCTGAACCATGTTCCCCTCAAAAGAAAGAGAGATCTGCACGAACCCACCTAGGGAATCTCCTGCTGCAGGATTATACTCTTCCAGCTGGCTTCTAAGCTTTGTTCATCGATTCCTCGTTTGGATTCTCATGGAAGCAGGAGTTGGGACAAGGACTTGAGAGTAAGTGAGTTACTGGGAATGAGCCCAGGAAGAAAAAGCAAGCCAGTGGAGAGAGAGAGACCCAGAAGAGAGAAGCCAACGACAGAAGGCGATCAGTGCGTGAGCTGCCTTGGGGCAGCACCGAGGCCCGGCCCCACGAGAATGGTACAGCCTGCGTCTCTTCCAGGAATTGTCCTTGGGAATGCCAAGAAAGCTGGGGTGTGCATCCATCAGTTTCTAATTGGGGATCATCAAATTCCAACCACCGGGGTCTGCCCTGAGTTCTGACAGTCCTCAGACAGAGAAGCAGAGAGATGTGGGTGTCTGCAGGAGGGAGCTGTCCACGTGCACAGGGGCTGCCTATGTAGCTTCGGGGGAAGCTCAGAGGTGGACCAAGGAGACGAAGGCATTGGCAGCATCCCCTATACCACCTGTGCCATCGAAGGTCAGTTTCCCTTTAAAAAGACTGGCAGGGACAATACAGTACTGTGCGTCCACAATACCATTACTTCTTGGGCACTCAGAAAGCCTACAAGTCACAGGCTCCCTTGTAGTTAAACCATCTCATCAGACCAAGTTCTTCCCAGTGTAAGATGGACAGAAGTGACACAGAGTCACTTCCAGGTCTGGCCATTAAGGACATGCCTTCTGAACCTCCAGTTCTCTTTCCCTTCGTGACTAACTTGAAAACCATATGCTTAAAATGGTACGTTATGACTTTATTAAATTAGCGTGTGTTACGTGGAACACGGGGCGCTGGATGGTGAGTCAAGTTTCAACAACAGATCACAAGAAAAATTGAAATAGAGAAGTTTACATTTGCAGGTTCCAAGGGCTCACACAGGGGGATCAAAGCAGAGTGCAAAGAGAGCGGGGAGGCAGGACTTGGAGCAAGTGTCTTTATTAGGGTGCGTGGGCAGAGTGGCTTGGGGCTTTCAGGTTAGGGCCGGATTGGCCAATTCAAACAAGAAAAGCATGGGTGTGGTAAGAATAAGGCACACAGATGTCAAGGGGGGAGGGAGACTGCTGGTCACAAAGACATACCAAGAAACTGATATTTGCCTGGGACACTGAAGGGGCTGGTATCAGTTTAAGGTCCCTGCAAGCTGATTGGCCAAACAAAATAGATGCAGAAGCAGCAGTAACATGGAACAAACTTAACTAAACTCTCAATATGGTGAGAACACAAATTAGAAGGAGTGTTTATTCCTGAGTCCCCACATGGAGGAACCCACCAAAGAAAGCCATTCAGATCACAGACTGTGGTGTGAATGAGAAATAAACAGTTGAAGGAAGCTCCTTACACATGCAGGTTTATTTGTTACCACAGTACAGCCCAGCTTATCCTGACTAGTACAGGATATATTTTGCTCTGCTGAGACTCTCTACATGTCCCAACAGTATGCTTCTTTTCCCCTTCTGTCTTTGTAACTTGAAAAGAATAGTTTAATGTAACATTAGGACTTAAAACGGTGTGCTGACATTTCAAAGAAGAATAGGCTTTGCTGAGTGATGGTTTTGCAGTTTGCAATGAATACATGAAGCCCAGCTGGTGTAATAGCCTTGATAGCACCTCCCAAGGCCCCCTGCTCACTTTAAGACATCAGTTTGGACAGCAGGGTTCAGCTGCCCACCCCTCCACTTAACGGATCTAGAGAAACCACCAATTACTACTCAACTGCCTTCCATGCAGCAGCCCTGGGGGTCAGAGGATAACATCCTGAAGGGCTATTGGCAATGATTATGTAATTAATATTATCATGATGTATAACTGCATGTAATGGTTTTCATAGATGGAGACCTTTTCATCCCAGACCATTCTTCAAAGCAAGGTGGTCTCGTGTGCTTACCATGTGATATTCGGGGGCCTGCTTTGCCTGTGCTGTTTCTACTTTTTATTGTGCATCTTTAAGTTGTTTCTTTGAAACCCGTGGGTCTCAGCAGTTTTTGAACTAGGTTTTGTGGTTCTATATCCCCTTCATGGATTTTAAAACTATCAGTTTACACAAATGCTTGATCATGGGCATTGACTCCTCCCAAAGTCAACTTTTAGATTTATCGACTGAGAAGGACATAACTGACCGAAACTTCACCCAGCTCAATTTTTGCCTAGAGACAATAAATCTCAACACCGACCCAAACTGAAAGTCGATAGATATGTATTGTTACACAGTTTCTTTTGACAGGAGTCATCAATTGGGTATGGATTTTGAAATAATTTTATTTTGATTGGAGTGTGGGATGAGCTTGACAGTGCCGGCTGAAAATAAAGGCTGGGAAGTACTATCAGAACAGTTGCTCCTTGTAATCCCATAGTTAAATGTGGTGCTGTGAGCAGCACTTAAAAAAGAAAAAAGACCTTGTCATCTATCAGGCATCCAGAAGGGCTGCTTTATGTGAGATGATGTCATCATAATGGCAGAGTGTGTTAAGCCCTCTGTGAATCCCCACCGGGTATTTGTCCTGCATGAGAATCAATTACAGCAAAGATAAATGGTGCATTAGAAGTGTCTTTTGGCATATATTTCACTTCTGATATATGTTGTTCTGCTGAGCAACAAACGATTTAGATAAACCTCAAGGTCATGTTTGGACCAGAGAGATGTTTTTCATTAGCCAGAGAGTGGCCAGCCTGATAAGAGAAACAGCAGCTTGTGGAAAACTGTAAAACACCCGTGTCCTCAGGGGTGGCCAAAGGAGCGTACCTGGGCTGCCTGGTTCAGGCTGAAAGCCCTGGATATTTACAGGAAGCCACATCCGCATCCAGACTGAGGGAGAGTCACATCATCTCCCAGCGATGGCTCCTCTGAGTCCACCAGACAGTCATTGCTGTGAACTGTAGTTACACTTCTAGGAGGGACCCTGGAGACTGCATATCCCCAGCACAAATCTTAACACGGACTAAGTTGTGACTTTTTTCCCCTGGATCTGTGTCATCAGTGCATGTCCTGTTTGGCCACGCCTCTTGTTTTCCCTGAGTCGTCTTCACAATTCCACGTTTGAGAAGGGAAAGTATGTTCACTCGTGGCTCCTTTGGGTCACCTAGGCATTTACATCCGCTGGGACCTCAGACCCATGGCACTGGGATTGCCACCACTCCAGCGCGTGCAGCGCGGCCCGGCCTGCGTGCGCTGCAGTCATCTCCTCTTTCTGTCTCTGAATCCAGTGCCTCGTTTAGGGTCCTGTCCTCCTAGGACCTCACCATAGCCTCAGGGGCCGCTGAACTTCTTGTCTTTATTCCCCAATCTTCAGTGTTTTTAGGGCACTCCATTGCCTTCCCTGGAAAAGGTCATCCTCCATATGTTCATGAAAAGAAATTCCAGCCTCTCCTCCTTCCACTAGGAAGCCTCCCCTTCACTTCCACTTCTCTGTTCTCAAAGAGCTTGTTGTACATACAGAGAGCCCACAGCGTAACCACCTGGTGATCTGTCATCTTTGTGGCCTGAAACAGCAAGTGGTACGAGAGATGATTTTCATCTTATTACCAATTATAAGCATGCTGCTTATTACCAGTTAAAAGTATACGCTCAACAAGTACTTTAGGATTAAATGAAAAAAATTTCAGAATATTAAATGTCTATGCCCATATTCTACCAAGGTCTATTACAGTTGGATTAAGAACTTCACAGATTGGCTTTCGTTTTCCCTATTTCTCAAGAGTAAGAGCCACAGAGACTCAGGGACTACTTTAGGGACTACTTGACAGTCTCAGGGCTGGTTGCTGCCTTTGGAGTATGTGGGATGTGAATGTGAACCAACCAAACAGAAGGGAACAAGCCGAAGGGTGACTGGCTCCAGGCCAGTGAACACTGCTTTCTTGCTTGTGAATTTTTTCCTTCTTTCCAGAAGCTGGACCTGACCAGGAACAATGTAAGTCAGCAGGAAGAGGGAGACCGCTCTAAATCACAGGCACCTGGGAGGCATACCCTGGCCCTACATCCCCACCAGGCTGCATTCAAGTCCCCTCTCCCACACAGCTGCTCTGTCCCAGCACTATGCACACCATGTTATAACACCTGATTTTTTCCCTGCGCACATCTTTACACCTGTTTAACCAGCTGATGTTTTAAGGCTGAGGTTGGTTTTCTCAATAGCTTTATTGAGCTACAATTGACATATAAAATTGTACATATTTAAAGTGTACAGTTTGGTAAGTCTATACAGTACCATACTCTATACATACTGTACAATATACACACTGTACTCTCTATATACTGTACTCTATAGAGTACCGTACTCTATACACACTGTACTCTATACATTCTGTACTCTATACAGTACTGTACTCTATGCATACTGTAACAGTACTCTACTCTATACATACTGTACTCTATATAGTACCATGCTCTATACATACTGTACTCTATGCACACTGTACTCTATACATACTGTACTCTATATAGTACTCTACTCCATACAGTGCTAAACTCCATACTGTACTGTACTCTGTGCATACTGTGTTCTATACTCCATATAGTACTGTACTCTCTATATATTGTACTCCACACAGTGCTATATTCTATACATACTGTACTCTATACAGTACTTTTCATTGAAGTTTATGAAAGCACAATCACTTGTAGAGGATGCACACACGTGACAATGTTCGCCAGACAGGTGAATTAACTTATGTGATCAGACATGCAAATACACATTTGCATACATAGGGGAGTTAGTGTGTATATATATATATATATATATATATATATATATACACACACATATATATGGACATGTATATATATATGTGTATGCTGCTACTAAGTCGCTTCAGTCATGTCCAACTCTGTGTGACCTCATAGATGGCAGCCCACCAGGCTCCCCCGTTCCTGGGATTCTCCAGGCAAGAACACTGGAGTGGGTTGCCATTTCCTTCTCCAATGCATGAGAGTATGCCTCTGGAGTATATGGGATGTGAATGTGAACCAACCAAATAGAAGGGAACAAGCTGAAGGGTGACTGGCTCCAGGCCAATGAACGCTGCTTTCTTGCTTGTGAATTTTTTCCTTCTTTCCAGAAGCTGACCTGACCAGGAACAATGTAAGTCAGCAGGAAGAGGGAGACCACTCTAAATCGCAGGCACTTGGGAGGCATATCCCAGGTTTTCCCAGGTTTCATCCCATGCATGAAAGTAAAAAGTGAAAGTGAAGTCGCTCAGTCATGTCTGACTCTTAACGACCCCATGGACTGCAGCCCACCAGACTCCGTCCATGGGATTTTCCAGGCAAGAGTACTGGAGTGGGGTGCCATCGCCTTCTTCATATATGTGTATATATATATACATATATCTCCATAGTACCACTACCACAATCAATATAGTGAACATACTCATCATCTCCCAAGGTTTTCCCACGTCCCTTTGTTACCCAACCCTCCCAGCTTCTCTATTCTCAGGCATCCACTGATCTGCTCTGTTATTATTGATTACTCTGCATTTTCTTGAGTTCTGTATAAACGGAGTGATACAGAATGTGCTCTTATTGATTGGCTTCTTTCACTCAGTATGGTTATTTTGAGTTTTATCCATGTTGTTGCATGTATTAATAGTATATTTAAAAATAAGATTTTTTATGAAACTAACCTGAAAGTTTAGGGGCCTCCTAAAAATTGAAAAAGGTTGGGTTCCTCAGACAATATTATATCATAAACTGCCTAGATTTGTTCCAGAAGTAGCAATCCTGATATCAGCAGGAAACCCACAAAAATGAAAGACTCAGAACAGGAAAGGGGAAAATAACAAATGGAGATGAACAGCCAAGAGAACAGAGAGAAGGAGCTGGAAACATCTGAATTTCCTTCTGTCTGTAACTCTCTCCCCCGCAGTGCTTCCCCGCCATCCTCTGTCACTGATTCATCCTAATCTTTCACTGAAAGTATTTCTACTTCCCTCTTCTTCCAAATATCCCACCTCCGCTATAAATAAAGCCTCTTGTTTTTATCACCTGCCTTTAGCCGAGCAAGAGAAAAAGTGAAATTACCTCCCACTCAAACATCTCACTGGACACCCCACTGATGCTGTGCTTAGAATTTTGAATCCACTGAGACTTGAGATAAATCTTTCCTTTTAAAATCCCCGTGTAAAAACGCCAGAGGCTGGCTTCATCTGCCTTCCCCACCACATCTCGGAGAACTCAGCCCAGCTTGGGAGCCTTACCCATTGGTTAGAAAGCATGCTAATCCCAACATGTTATCAGGTAGGCAAGGATGGATGCCTTGTCAAGTGGAAGCTTCTTTGGGGTTTTACCCTCTATAATGTACACTTCCCTTCATCACAACAGCCTAACCCTGGGCAAAAGCACATGTCCACTCATAGGCTGCTTCTTGTCCAGCCTCAATCCTATCAGTCTAGAACTGTTTCTTATGCCCTGGTTGCCTTTCAAAACGCTTCAATACATAAAACCCTCCCTCCTTGACTTCTGCATGTACAGGCACCTAAATCCCAGAAGATTGACTGCAGTGAGAATTCCAACTCTCAACAAGCTATGTGAGAGACACTGGGTTTGCTATTTGTTTTGCGAAAAGCCCATTTATCCTCTGTGTTTGTTCCAGGCCAGTTAGCATAACTTACTTACTTAATGGGCATACTTTAATGCACTAAATAGCACAGATTCCAAAGCTATGGTTGAAGGCAGAGCAAAATGATTCCCTTGTAGATAAAGAAGGCGCCACTCCAATTACTGTAAAACCTGGCCATGAATTGCCAGGCCCAGAGCAATCCTTCATCCAGACGAGTGGTGAGTGTCTGGCCATCCCTTCACCCGACACTTCACAAGTAGAGGACTGGTTTCTTCCTCCCACTCCCCTAAGCATCCCAGGCCAAGAATTTGCTTAGGCTCCTGGCAAGAGGTCTAATTACCTGTGACTTAATTGACCATGCTGTAGCTGGGTAGAGCAGCAAATATTCTGAGGAGTCTTCCAGAACTCTTCTCTACCAGGTCCTGGCCTATCTCACCTGCCTGATCTCCTGTGTCCCTCAAACCCTCCTTCCAGATCTTGGAAACCCCACCACGGACTTTTCTTCCCACAGCTCCTTTTTTTACCGTCCCTTTACCTAGATTGTCTCCTTGGTCTTCACCTCACCATCTCTGCCTACCAAAAACCTGTCCATCCTCCAAGTCCCAGACCTGACTGCCCTCCCACTCTTTAATGCTCCTGTAAATCCCTCAGCCCAGAGTGATTTCTTTCCCTTTCTTCTTAAAGCCCTTAGTTCACTCCATAAATATGGAAGTCGCCAGGTTCTGCCCTGACTGAAGCCAGAGCAGCCTCGATGGCCATCGCCTTGGGGCTGACGTGTCAGAGGACCTTCAGACAGGCACTGCGCTCTCACATGGACTAGTGTACTTAATCCTCAAAGAACTGTCTACGTTCCAAAGATGTTATTTAACTTGTCTAAGATCACAGAGCTAATAAGTCATAGATTTGAACCTAAGGCAGTTTGACTCGCGCTTAACTGAGGGACCAGATTTTAAGCTCTTAAGAAGAACAGCTCTATAGACCTTAACGATGTGCCCTCCCTATCAGTAACAGTCACATACACAACACACACACACACACACACACACACTATCTTTTATAAATATTTATTTTATATTGGGAGATGGGGAAGGAAATGGCAACCCACTCCAGTATTCTTGCCTGGAGTATCCCATGGACGGAGGAGCCTGGTGGGCTACACCCCATGGGGTAGCAAAGAGTCGGATACGACTGAGCAACTTTCAGACTTTCAGAGATTGGGAGAAGGCAATGGCACCCCACTCCAGTACTCTTGCCTGGAAAATTCCATGGACGGAGGGACCTGGTGGGCTGCAGTCCATGGGGTCGCTGGGAGTCAGACATGACTGAGCGACTTCCCTTTCACTTTTCACCTTCAGGCACTGGAGAAGCAAATGGTAACCCACTCCAGTGTGCTTGCCTGGAGAACTCTGTATGACAGACTCTAGGTCCCTCCACATCTCTACAAATGACCCAATTTCATTGCTTTTTATGGCTGAGTAATATCCCTTTGTATATATGTACTGCATCTTCTCTATCCATTCATCT
>SJYV01010642.1:0-12163 GCA_006410875.1 Neotragus pygmaeus | reverse complement strand
TAATGGCTGAGTAATATTCCATTGTGTATATGTACCACAGCTTTCTTATCCATTCACCTGCTGATGGACTCTCAGTATTATTTAAAAGTATATTGTATAATCTATAAATATTTGGGAAGTTTAGAGTATCTTTCTGTTCTTGATTATTAGTTTAATTTTATTCTGGTCTGATAACATGTTTTGTATGACTTTTATTCTTTTGAACCTGTTATGCTTTATTGACAAAGATTATGGTCTATCATGGAATGTTCTGTCTAAGCTTGAAAAATGTATACTCTGCTGTTCTTGGACTGAAGATTCTGTAAAGGAAATTTAGATCAAATTGATTAATAGTATGGATCAGGTTTTTGTATATTCTCACTGATTCTCTGACTGCTTGAGCTGTCAATACTGATAGGTGTTGAAGTTGCCAACTGTGTTGTGTTGTCTACTAAACTGTGTTAGTGGACTAGTTTATTTGTTTCCTTTCAGGTTTCTCTAATGTATTTGGGCACTGTGTTTTTAGGAATATGTTTAGCATTTTGATTTCTTGAAGAATTAACTCCTGTATCACGATGTAATGAACTTCTTTATTAAAAATAATGTTCCCTATTGTAAATCTTGTCTTAAATTAGGCAGAGTGGCTCCTGGTTTCTTTGATTAGTATTAGTACAGAGTATCTTTCTCCATCCCTTTAACTTGCTGCAGTTATATTTAAATGGTTTTTTGTAGACAAAATTTAGTTGTCTTTTAAAGTTTATTTTTAATTAAAGGATAATTGCTCTACAATATTGCTGGTTTCTGCCATACATCAACATGCCATACATCATATAAGTGTGCATATGTCCCCTTCTTTTTGAACCTTCCTCCCACCCTATCCCACCCCTCCAGGTTGTCACAGAGCCCCAGTTTGAGCTCCCTGAGTCATATAGAAATTTGCCACTGGGTCTTTTTCTAAATCCATTCTGAAAGTCTGTCTTTTAGAGTATTCACATTTAAAGTACTTATTGACATAGTTGACATAAGTACTTATTGACATACCATGCTTGTAACTGTTTCCATTCATTGCCCTTATTCTTTGTTTTGCACAGTCATGTCTGACTCCTTGTGACCCTGGGGACTGTAGCCCGCCAGGCTCCTCTGTCCTTGGAATTCTCCAGGCAAGAATGCTGGAGTGGGTAGCCATTCCCTTCTTCAAGGGATCTTACTGACCCAGTATTGAACCTTGGTCTCCCACATTGCAGGCAGATTCTTTACCATCTGAGCCACCAGTCAAACTTTGTGTGTGTGTTTTTTTTTAAAGACTGTTTTTTTTACTTCTCTTGTTTATACTGAATATTTTATATGATTCCATTTTATCTCTTTATACAATATCAATTACACTTCTTTTAAAATTATTTAGGGCTTGTCCAAAAGTTTATAGTATTCTTAAGTAGTCTGTGTCCACCTTCAAACAGCGTTCTATCACTCCATGTATAGTTCATCTAAAAAAAATTCCCAATTTCTCCTTTTATTTCTCATGCTATTGCTCTTTTATTTCATTGCCTAATACTATAATGACCCATTATATTATCACTATTAGTTTAAACAAATTTCTATCAGATCAATTAGAATAGAAACTTATTAGAATAAATTTTACCTTTATTTATTCCTCCTCTGAAACTCTTCCTTTCTTTATGTGTATGGAAGTTTCTAATCTATATTATTCTTTGACCTAATGAGCTTCTTGTAATATTTCTTGAAGAGAATATCTGATGGTAGTGAATTCACCTAGATTTTGTTTGTCTGAGAAAGTCTCTCTTTCTCCTTCATACTTGAAGACAGTTTATAGGTTGAGGAAATTTNTCTAATCTATATTATTCTTTGACCTAATGAGCTTCTTGTAATATTTCTTGAAGAGAATATCTGATGGTAGTGAATTCACCTAGATTTTGTTTGTCTGAGAAAGTCTCTCTTTCTCCTTCATACTTGAAGACAGTTTATAGGTTGAGGAAATTTGGAAGTAATTTATAGATATAGAATTTTAGACTTATGTTTGTTCTTTTTCAACTTTTAAAAATTTATTTTGCTTTATTCTTGCTTGAGTGGTTCTGGCAAGAAATCTGCTGTAATTCTTATCCATGCTGTACTACAGATTAATTTTTTTTCTCTCCTTTGTTTTGTTTTCTTTAGAAGTTTTTTTTTTTTTTTTAACTTTCTGAACATTTAATATGATATATCTAGGTGTAATGTTTTTGATATTTATCCTGCTCATTGTTCTCTAAGCTTCTTAGATCAGTGGCTTTTGTATCTATTATTAATTTTAGAAAGTTCTTGATCACTATTATGTCAAGTATTTCTTCTACCCCTTTCTCTCATTTTCTTCCATTTTCTTTTGTTTCAATTTGTTGTTCAGTTGCCAAGTCACGTCCGATTCTTTGTGACCCCATGGGCTGCAGCATGCCAGACTCCTCTGTCCTCCACTATCTCCCACAATTTGGTCAAATTCATGTCTATTGCAGAGAAGGCAATGGCAACCCACTCCAGTACTCTTGCCTGGAAAATCCCATGGACAGGGGAGCCTGGTGGGCTGCCATCTATGGNAGTTTTTTTTTTTTTTTTTACTTTCTGAACATTTAATATGATATATCTAGGTGTAATGTTTTTGATATTTATCCTGCTCATTGTTCTCTAAGCTTCTTAGATCAGTGGCTTTTGTATCTATTATTAATTTTAGAAAGTTCTTGATCACTATTATGTCAAGTATTTCTTCTACCCCTTTCTCTCATTTTCTTCCATTTTCTTTTGTTTCAATTTGTTGTTCAGTTGCCAAGTCACGTCCGATTCTTTGTGACCCCATGGGCTGCAGCATGCCAGACTCCTCTGTCCTCCACTATCTCCCACAATTTGGTCAAATTCATGTCTATTGCAGAGAAGGCAATGGCAACCCACTCCAGTACTCTTGCCTGGAAAATCCCATGGACAGGGGAGCCTGGTGGGCTGCCATCTATGGGGTTGCACAGAGCTGAACATGACTGAAGTGACTTAGCAGCAGTAGCAGCAGCATGTCTATTGAGTCGGTGATGCCATCCAACCATCTCATTCTCTGCTGCCTCCTTCTCCTTTTGGCTTCAGTCTTTCCCAGCATCAGGATCTTTTCCAATGAGTGGGCTCTTCGCATCAGGTGGCCACAGTATTGGAGCTTCAGTGTCAGTGCTTCTTCTGAATATTTAGGATTAATTTCCTTTAGGATTGACTTGTTTGATCTCCTTGCAGTCCAAGCAACTCTCAAAAGTCATCTCCAGCCCCAGAGTTCAAAAGCATCAATTCTTTAACGCTTAGCTTTATGTATGTTCCAACTCTCACATTTGTACATGACTACTAGAAAAAAGCTTTCAATTACATGCACATTTGTAACTTTTGATATTATTTCACATTAATATATTTTGAAAAATCCCTTCTTTACATTAGTTTGGGATTCTCTCTCTCTCTCCTTTTTTTTGATGGTTGCATCAGCTAGCTTTTACTGCATAACAAACTATCCTAAATCTTAGTAAATTAAAACAACACAGATTTATTATTTTTCATGATTCTACAAGTCAGGTGAGTAGTTTGCTGACTTGAGCTGGTCTCAGCTAAGCCTGGCTTGCTCACACTGCTACAGTCATCTGGTAAGATGCTTGGATGGAAGGAGAGAGGCTGGCTGATCTGGGATAGTTGTATCTGGGGTGAATTGATTTTTTTCCTTGAAGTTCTTTCTTTTCTCCAGCAGGCTGCTGCTGCTAAGGCACTTCAGTCATGTCCGACTCTGTGCGACTCCATAGACGGCAGCCTACCAGGCTCCCCTGTCCCTGGGATTCTCCAGGCAAGAACACTGGAGTGGGTTGCTGTTTCCTTCTCCAACTCCAGGGGGCTAGTGTGAGCATATTTTCATGTTAGCTCATGCATGTACTTATGGCAACTGCAGAGGAGTTGAAGAGGGAGAGGGCGGGAGGAGCAGGGACATAAGGAGGAGGAGCGGGAAGAGGAGAAGAACAACAACAGGAAGAAACACTTGCATCCTTTTAAAGGCTCTGCTGTCAGCAAAGTTATTATTGTCTCATGACCTAAGAAAGTTATAGGGCAAATCCAAAATAGGTATGGGAGGGCACTACAAAACTATGGATCTAGGGAGGTGTGAAAAATCAGAGGCCATCAGTCAGTCTACCATCCAAACATCTGCCAAAGTGCTTGTCCTTGAATTTTACTACTTGTGACATATGTATGTATATGTTGACAGTGAAGCTAATAATTTCCCTGCCATCCTAATGAACGATGTTAAGATTTTTAAACTCTTCCCATTTCTTGTATGTATTTTTGTTTCACATTAATATCTTTATTTAGATCCCATATTAGTTGTTATTTTATATAGTCAGCATTTTCTTTATCTTAGCTACTTTTATTTGTTCTTTTGTTCCATTCCTTCTTATTGCATATTTATTTTTTCTTGAATTTTCAATTTTCTGAAGCACTTCTTTACAACTTATTGTAGGGGAGCTCTGTTAGAGGCAGATCTTCAGAAATGTTAGTTGAATAAGTGGTGTTTATTTTGTTTGTTCCTGAAGATGTTTTGATGATCCTCTAGATTAGATTTGATTTTTAAAAGTGTGCTGTTGATTTAATTATCTTACCTTTCTAGTAGTATGTCTTTTCTTTCTGACTGCTTTAAAAATCTTTTTTTTGTTGTTTGGAATTCTGCAGTGTCACTCTGATTGTCTTGGGGTGGATTGTTTCTTTTTCCTGCTTGTGTTTTATAGTGATTTCTTGAATCTGAATTCTCAGCTGTATGCTTTTTTAATATAGTCTGTCTCCTAGTTTATTCTATTCTATATCTCTGTTATTGCAGTTAGGCATAACATTTTTTTCCCTATGTTTTTTAGCTTCTTATTTATATTTTACACATTTTTGTCTCTGCAGCTTCTGGGTTAGATTGACTGGCGTTCATTTCTTCTCAGCTGTATGCAATCTGCTGTGTAATCTCCCACTAAATTCTTAATTTCAGTCATTATATATTTTTTCCTTTAGGGTTTCCTCCTCCTGAACTTGGATGAGGTTCTAAATAGTAGCTTAAGGTTTTTGTGTTTTTGTATTGATCTTTGTTTTAAAAAAATGCTTAAAATATATCTATTTTATTTTTTGCAGTGATTATCCATGATCTAAAATCTTTGGAAGTAAAAATCTATTGTTTTCTTCTTCAGTTCAGTTCAGTCGATCAGTCGTGTCCAACTCTTTGCGACCCCATGAACCGCAGCATGCCAGGCCTCCCTGTCCATCACCAACTCCTGGAGTTCACTCAGACTCATGTCCATGGAGTCAGTGTTTTCTTATGTTGATTTAAAGTTTTATTTTTCATAAGACTTAGATTTATTGCTTTTGCAATTTTATAAACATTAAATATGATTTATACAATATTTCAAATTATCTTAATAATATTTTCCCTTAAATATACCTTTTTGTTAATGGATAATTTTATCAACCTTGTTTTACAGATATTTGAGCCAGACATGTGAGTTTTGGCTTTTTCTAGTTAGAAAAATTTCTTTTTCAAATCCAGTTGAGCATTTTCTGACCTTCTCACCATTTTGTGGCAAACAGTGTTGAAAGATAAAGAATCTTTTGGGCCAGACATCATGTGGTTGGGAAATTCTGTCTGGCGTAGATATCATTTAAATCGCACCCTGCTCAGTGTGATGATACTGATTGTATTTTGAGTTTTAATCATGAGAGGCAGAAAAACAGCAACAAAGCACCAAAATGAATTAATTGTAATGCAAATGAATCTACTTATGGAGCACATACCCATAAGCACAAATACAAGCATTTATAACCTGATACCTGCACATCATGTGTGTGCAGACATACCTACATAGACGTCTTGTTTAACCAAGTACAGGAAAATCATGTAATTTTAATTTTTAAAAGTTGTAGGTTAAAATGCCAGGAAGTAATCTTATCTCTCCACTTGTACACCAAACCCACTTCTTCATATTTCCAAAACAAAATACATTACCTGTGGACTTTTCACTCAGTTACGCTTGCTATACAATATTCAAGATTCCATAGTACTTCATTAATGGTATATGTATATGAAATATCTCATATGCTGAATTGCTAATAGAGTGTAAATAAATTCTGTTGGGTAGTTTCAGCTAGGGAGAACATGGATTAAATTTTGAGGTAAGTATTGGGTTGGCCAGAAATTTTTTCCTTACAATGTTACAGAGAAACCCTAATGAACTTTTAGGCCAACGCAATATAACGCGAGACAGGCTGTGGAATTAAGGAATGAGATATCCTTTAAAAAATTGCTCCAAGGAAATGACAGTAAGGAAGATAAGGAATATAACAAATTCCTGTGCTTTGCATGCGGACCCATATTTTTAGTATGTGATAAACATTCGTTACAGTTTTCTTTGGGCCATTGCTCAGGCTATATTCTACTTAGATCATTTGTCTAGAGTAAGTTTTCAGGAAATTTGATGTTGATTACTGGTTTTCTTTTTCTTTGCTGCACAAACAATAATAAATCAGGAATAATAGAAATCTAAAAATAAGAGGGTAAACACAATTTTTCTCCTCTTGTTTGTATGCATGTACAATTTTGCATAATTGCAGTGCTTTCTGATTTTTCCTTTTGAATTTCTCTGTCTCTGCATTTCTCCTCTTGTTCAGTGATGTCCTCATTTTCAGTGGCTTCATCATATTTTACCTTTGTGATGTAGACTCATTCACTTCACTCTGTCAGTGGTGAACATTTACGTCTCTCGGCTTCATTTGTAGGAAGCCCTTCTGTTGGTCCACAGGGCATCCGTTTCCCTCTTTCCTAACAGGACTCAGTTTTGTAACGATTCTCACATATCTCCTGTGGGACTCACGGGAGGACATGTCCTTCCCTAACCTCAGGGTGAGACAGGTTTAATGAAGCTGGTTGGCACCTGGCATTCCTTTGGTGAATGCTGCTGCTGCTAAGTCGCTTCAGTCGTGTCTGACTCTGTGACCCCATAGACGGCAGCCCACCAGGCTTCTCCATCCCTGGGATTCTCCAGACAAGAACGCTGGAGTGGGGTGCCATTGCCTTCTCCACTGGTGAATGCTACCGCTGCTGCTGCTGCTAAGTCGCTTCAGTCGTGTCCAACTCTGTGCGACCCCATAAAAGGCAGCCCACCAGGCTCCTCTGTCCCTGGGATTCTCCAGGCAAGAACACTGGAGTGGGTTGCCATTTCCTTCTCCAATGCATGAAGGTGAAAAGTGAAAGTGAAGTCGTTCAGTCGTGCCGACTCTTAGTGACCCCAGGGACTGCAGCCCACCAGGCTTCTCCGTGGGAGGCCAAATGTCACTGGTCTTGGGTGGCCCAGGGCAGTGCCACCAGACAGAGGGACTTGCATCCTCTGTGTCTCTTATGGATTGTGTTACTCGTGGAATGATATTTAATCACTGCGGGTCTCATTTCCCTCATCTGTAAATTAATAGTTAAAATAGCACCGACAGCAATGGTTATTTGAAGTATAAATAAGTGAGCATGCCTTAAGTTCTAAATTTATTTGTAAATGCTTGGCATAGCATGGGCACGTAGCAAATATTCTGTGTCACTGATATTTTTCAGAGTTCTATCACTTGTAAAGTCTGTCGTTATCAGAAAATGGCTCAAGATAGGATGCCTTCTATACTGAGCACACATTGTGTGTGTGTGTGCACACGTTTGTGTATGTGTTTAGGTGCAGAAATTGGAGACCTTCCTCTATTACAGTTTTATAACTAGGATCCTTGTTTAGTCCATATGACAAATAAGATCCAAAGAAGTAAAGAAAATGCACTCAAGTCTGACTTCTAATGACCGCTTTTCATCTCCTTCCCGGTCAAATGCTCTCTTTCAACATTTGCACAAAGAACAGCACAGTACTTTCTTGTTTGTTTGTCCATCTAATCACCAAAACCTCATTTTGAGAACTCCTACTCTGGGCCAGGAATAGTTCTAGCTTCTGGGGAATTCAGGGGAAAAAAAAAACAGACTGAAATTTCCTCTAAATATGATGAGAAGCCATCGGCTGGCTTTGTATGGGGGAAGGCAGGATGCAAGTCGTATTTAAGAAGGATCATTGTCTGCTCTGCGAGCCTGGACTCAAAGAGCGAGTGGAGGGAGACGAAGCTCCCAGGGAGGGCAGGTAGGCCATCTGGTGAGGGGTGGCGGTGGCCTGGCACAGAACGGTGGATGTGGAGGAAGTGAGAGGGCAGGGGTCCAGGGTCCGGTCTCTTTGTTAAAGTTTTGAACAGCATCTGTAGTAAGGAAGGAGTGAAAATACCCCCACCACACGCTTGTCTCCAGTTCCAGTCTTGTCAGAGACAATCACTGTCACCAGTTCAGCGGGTGTGTGTCACCAAACCATTTTCTACAGATAATCTACAAATTTTGATGTACATATAAAATTTGTCATTTACACATAACTGTCATTGACAAAATAATTTACAAATTATTATCCTTTACCAAAAACTTGTCATTTATAAATAATTATTTGTCCTTTACAAATAATTTATATACACAGAAAATAAAAATTTTTTTGGAATTTATTTTTAATTTTTTTCTTATTTTATGCTGCTGACTTATTTCCTGGAACTGAATTATGAAATAATAATGATTTGAAACTCCTCAGAAACAACCTCCCTGGTAATCAGTCTGTGGTATAAATAGTTTATTAAGACAACAGACCAGAAAGCCGATAACATCGGCACAGGTAAGTCTTCTTTTATCTGCTTTGTGTCAGGAGAGTGCAGTCTCTCAGGGTTTGATGCCTATTCCATTCTTTTCATTTCATTCCCTGTCCTTCTTTTTCTCAGTCTTAAACTTGGGGCTGGAAGCCAGTAGAGGGCAGTGGTGACCCTGTAGATGCGAGAAGTCTCCTGCTGCTGCTGCTGCTGCAAAGTCGCATCAGTCGTGTCCGACACCTTGCCACCCCAGAGACAGCAGCCCACCAGGCCCCCCCGTCCCTGGGATTCTCCAGGCAAGAAAACTGGAGTGGGGTGCCATCGCCTTCTCCGAAGAAGTCTTATGGAAAGAGGCAGACAAAACGTGGGAGAGGGTTTTAAGAGTGCAGCTACAGAAATGGAGTTTGGGGTTCTGTTTTTGAAAGTCAGAACTATTTATGCTACTCGTGGGAGGGACTCTGGGACCCTCCTCACCTCACTTTTGAGTGTGGGCTTCTAAAAAAGTATTCTAATATACACAACAAGTGATCTTATTAGAGTGAAATATTTAATATTTTCTCATCTAACTATAAATCATTTTATTTAATCAAAAATGTTCCCAGACTGAAATCTTTTGAGCTGTATAAATTGGTTAGAAAATTGAAGTAGGCTTGGTTGAGAGTTATTATATTTTTATTTGGTGTATTATTTATTCTTTCAGATTGTGTATATAAGTGTATTCAGTGTTTTAAAAAGTATTCATAAGGTTATATCTATACTTGTCATGGGTGTGTAAAATGTCTGTGAATAGCAAATATAATTTGAAGTCATTATTTGTTCCTGTTTTGAAAAACCCAAACTGTATTGGGTTTCTAGCAAAATGTAAACAAGCAGAAATATTCTAGAATTCGTGCATACATTTATTCATTTACTGACAGAGGGAATTCAGCCTATCAAATGACTGCAAAAACCAACCCTGAAATGGTCAGACAGGAATGTCGAATGATTAAGTCCTGGGAGAGTAGCATCCAGCTGTCTCTAAGTCAGAGACTGTGTGGTAAGGAACCCTTAGTGTAGTCTCAGCACTTTTCAGCTATGCAAAGTCTTTCAGGATTTTACTCGTTAACTGTGCTAAACTTATTTACCGTCTGCATGGCAAATATTTTTGGAAGCTCATATTCAAAGGCTGAACACCGGTCTGTGTGATGGATATCCGCGTGTGCTGATATGGCCAGGACACAGTCTGGTCTGCCCCAGAAGGATGAGGGCTGCCTTCAGAAGCGTCCGTCTCAGGGTCTCCACTGAAGTATCGTGTGGCTTCAAGACAAGAAAAATAGAGGTTTTCTAGGAAATGTAAAAGAGTTCATTTTCAGGATATTTTATGCTTTTGCACATTGAGGAGTCTGCGGAAATGGTTGGCCTTATATCACAGAGAGCTGTGTCCCCTTTCCCTGTGAGTAGCTCTGAGGAATCCAGGCTACGTTTTCCCATTCACGACGGCAGTGGGACCTCAGGTCCCGTGACGCCTGATTCTGGGTCTCAGTTTCCCATTCTCTGATGATTTAATGAGCTGGACTGCAACAATGCACGTGTTTTTCTTGGCTCACTTCTCTTATTGTAAAACTGGACTAGGATATGGCAGCGCGTGGCTTCCCGCCTCTGGATGGCAGTAACTCCTGCCTGAATGCTCACATCCCTTAACTGCAATAGCCTGAAGTCAGGATTTCCCGTCCTTTGTTGGTTTCCCATCCAAAGAAAACACTCATTTTACTTAGTCTGAAATTATATATGTACATGCATGCATATATATCTTTTAAATTTATATATATTTGAAAACTGAGTATAAACTAGAATCTGTTTAGTGTTAATAGTTGATAACATAAATCTCAGGTTAAAAGGAAAATGAGGACAGAACGAGCTAACCTAAAAAAAAAATTGGCCTTTCGACATTTCCATATGTTTCTATATGATTCATTTTCCTTCTTACATAAATTAACAAATGCTGTTGGGCCAACTGTATTTCTTACCTCGAGACCACGGGGCACAGCTAAAGCCCTCGGAATGCATCCAGGCCCTGGGAGTGGGCACATCTACCACTAAAATGATGTGCTCTGAGTAATAGTGTCCAGCTGGGTTTGCTGTGACTTTTCATAGACACCAAGAATTAGAGGGCTTAAACATCAAATACAATGAAACGCACACGTGTTAAAGGTAAATTCCCTGAACACTCCACGCAGCAGCTCCTGCAGGGCTGGGTGCTGACGTCGGGGCTGTGCTGTGGGCTGTCCTTTCCCGCCTGTATTATTTTTCTGGCCCTCCTCTGGTGCTTCTAGATGCACCGTTTCTTTCCTTTGAGTCCCTGGTTCTCCTCGGCCCCAGACACGCTGGCAGGAGCGCCCTCTGGGATCTCTGTGCTCGGAAGCCTGCCCAGGCCTGTGAGGTGCCGCCCTCGCTGCTGAGGAACCACGGCTGGGCTTGAGGGGGGCGGCTGCTGTCTGCTCAGCCCTGCCGGCTCTGTGGCTGCCTGCTGCACCTGCACAGGAGGTTCTCCGTGTTGGAAAAGGAGGCTGGAGTAGTAAGGAAGGGTGCTGTTAGGAAATTTTCTACATCAGGCATGCCTCTTTCTTCTTCTTTTTTTAAAATCCCCCTGAGAATTTCAGGTGTTTTGAAAGGGACACATTAAAACCAAAATTTACTGCATTGGTTACAGTCTTGGGTCTGTCAGCTTTTGACATCTAATTCAAGTGACCTCAACTGCTGAGGACTTCACGTAACTACCTTCAAACCATTGTTGATTTAGTAGACCTTCCTGTATACCTGTACACGTAATTCTTTTTAACTCAGAAAATGAATGTAATTTTTATGGCTTCTAGATGATAAAATTTGCAAGTAAATATTGTTACTATGGTAATTTTCTTTGCCTCAAGGGCTGGGTTTCTGTTGGGAAAGAATGGAGAGTCTTCTCACAGAAATAGCGAGAACAGAAAAAGCCCCACACCAAGGAAAGCGTGAGCCTTGGTAGAAAAGTCAATTTTCAAAGGAAGGAATTCAGAGTCATGGAATCCAATAGTGTTGGAAGTAGGTATGGAATCTGGGATCAAGTGAACAGGAATAGGAGCAGGAGCCCAGCAAATCAGAAGGCGAAATGAGAGAAGATCCCGAGACTCAGCTTCTGGGGTGCTTCCTTCTTTTTCTTTTTGAAGTTTCAAGTGTCAATCCCTGCTGTTGACTTGCTGCCATCACCTGCTTATACACAGAGTGACTCTCATACTGGTCAAAATAGAGCAGTGACCCTTGGCAGTTCTTATACACAGTCACCATCTGGCTGGGGTTATTTCCAGTGTGTAAAGACTGCACCAGTCCCCAGCTCAGTAGAACTGATGGATCACGTTGCCATGTTGTCGTGGACGGAATCCAACATTCTGAAGATTTGTGTTGAGCTAGGTCAGGGCCCTTGACCAGACCACCTGACCTGCCTCTTGAGAAA
>SJYV01010637.1:0-13052 GCA_006410875.1 Neotragus pygmaeus | reverse complement strand
GAAAAAAGGGGGAAACCAGTTTAAGAATATTCTTGATGAAGCATTGAAAATTCTACTTCTATAAATTACTAAAAATACTAAATCTCCACCCTGAAGTGTATGCTTTTATATAGTAAGTGTGACAAATGAAAAGTTCATGAAAAACATGTGAATGCATACCAAAATATCAGAATACAACAGTTGTCTGAAGGCGAAACGATTTGAGTTGCAAACTGAATTCATCACTCCTTTCATGAAACATCGTTTATACTAGGAGGAACTGCTGACCAACAAGTAATGATCATTGAAACTTGGATATCTAGCAGACATTTCTTTGAAAATGAAAGAAATAAGCCTGTCATTTTTGAAAAAACAACTGAGTATTTTTTGCCAATAATATTTGTGCTTTCAAACAAAAATAATAGAATTCTGGAAAACTTGTATCTGCTACAGTATCCTTGACAGCTTTCCAATATTTAATGACTTTCTTGATGAAATTGGTAGTGATATTAATGAATGAGTCATTTTTAATATTGGATAATGAAATATGTCAACATTTGGAAGATCTGCATTGTTCAAGGAACCAATATTTTCTTGAATGTCTAATGCATGTTGCTTCACAATCACGTGTGGGGTAAAAAATCCACTCAGAGTGCAAAAGAGACCAATGTATTTTGATGTAGCAGAATGTGAAAAGTTTGCTAATATGGTTTCAGATTCCACACTGCAACAAATCTGTAAGGATCTACTTGCTGAGTTTCTAAGTAATAGCAAAGACAAATATCCTCAAATGTATGAAAAGGTTTTTAAAATACTCCTCTCTTTTCTAACTACATATCTAAATCAGTCCAGTTACTTTTTCCCACATCCTTCAACCAGAATAACGTATTACAGATAAGACTGACTGCAGAAATATATTTGAAACTATAGCTGTCTTAAGTCAGAGATTAAAGGTATTTCCAAGACATAAAGTAGTGCGATTCTTTTAACTAGTTTTTTTGTTTTTGTTGTTTGCAATTAACGAGGAGGTCCTGGGGGCAAGAGGCTTGACAGTCACTGGTGTAGGTGACTCAGGAGACTTTTAAAAATGCCTCCCAAGCTTCACTGATGATGGTAACAAAATATCCCACATTTTCCAATAATTTTCCTGAGGACTCCTCTAAATATCCTATTATTTAATCCTTCATTTAAGTCTCTTCACACATGGAAGCTGAGCCATGGGGGAATATTAATAGGCAGAGGCTTCTTACCCCTAGTGGTTTCTGAATCCCAGGGCACACACATCCTTTCTTTTCCTGCTTTGGTCGGTAGGCTCCACTTGTTATCCTAATGAAGTTTCTAGGTGTTCTGGATGCATCTGCAAATCCTCTACAGGCCCACTCGCTGTTCTTAGTACTTATGTGTCCACATAGACACAGCCCTGAATGGACATTTTAAAGAGTATGGAGGGACAGTCTTTCTCGGAAACCATTTCTAAAAGAAATAACACACAACCCAAAGGAGTCAGCATGAGAAAGAAAATGCTTTGAATTTAAGAAAAAGAGTTGGAGAGCTTCCCTTGCGGTCCAGTGATTAAGACTCTGGGCTTCCACTGCTGGGGCACGGATGTGATCCCTGGTGGGGGAACTAAGCTCCCACAGGCAGCACGACCAAAAAAAANAAAGAAAATGCTTTGAATTTAAGAAAAAGAGTTGGAGAGCTTCCCTTGCGGTCCAGTGATTAAGACTCTGGGCTTCCACTGCTGGGGCACGGATGTGATCCCTGGTGGGGGAACTAAGCTCCCACAGGCAGCACGACCAAAAAAAAACCCAAAACAAAACAAAAGGTCTTCATTGATCGTTCCTAAAGGCTTCCTATGTGAGGCTGGTAAGGGAGAGTAGAGACAAGGCACAGAATCCATGATGTGAAACCTCTACCACAAACCAAAGCTTCTTGGTTTAATCATTTCAGGAAGTATATATAGTGTTATTGTGAATTAAGCACAAGTCTGGATATTAAAAGATGTTAGTTTGAGTCCCTGTTTTATCAAGAACCAAGAAACTTGAGGCTATTAAATATGTCATTCACAGAAGATGGTAGATATATTTTGTATGCATTGAGCAGTAAATAACAAAGACCGCCGGCCCAGGAACACGAAGGACATCGAGCGTCTGGCAGTGTTCCTGACACGTGGGAACTGTCCCACCGGCAGGGTATTAGTGTTTACTTTTGCATTAATATCAGTATGAGATATGTGTTGCTAGGAAAATTGTTCATTTCTTCAAGGCTTTGCTTCTTCATTTTAAAATGGGACTTGCTGTGCTTTCTAATTTATCCCCTAAAATTGTGAGGTGCCCTGAAAGTAGGACAGGATTGAAGAGTCAAGATGCCTGTGTCTTTGTCCCAGCAAAAGTCACGATTAATCAAGTGACCTTGGGGAAGTCATTTCCGTGGTCAGTCCCTTAGTTGCCTCATCTGTGTGTGTGTTACTCGCTCAGTTGTGTCCGGCTCTTTGCAACCCCATGGACTGTAGCCCACTAGCCTCCTCTGTGCATGAAATTCTTCGATGTTGGGCCAAATAATTTCTCAGTTTCTATCCGGCATTGATATTCTTTATGTAGAATCTCCTGTGATCCCTCAAGGGTTAAAACTCTGTTCTAGATTGCTCATATTTAGGGCAGAGCTGGGTCTAGAACCTAGAACTTTGTAGTTTCTGAGTATGTAGAAGGATTATTATGTTTAATGAGGTACTCCAAGATAATCTGAATACCTGAAAAACTTCATTGCAATGATTCATTTTAAAATACCAACTGCTGAAAACATGATGTCTCTGTATAAATTCAAAAAAAAAAAAAAACACGTCATTTTTATTCAATGAGGAAGGGAGTTACTGTCTCCTGAGGACTAGCTGTCTGGCAAGATTTCAAATACTTCCTAGTTCCAATGGATTGGAAATGCCACAGCAACATTCGTCCTGGTGTCATTTTCTTAGTTCCAGTCCCAGCAGCAATCAAGAGCAGGGGAGTGTGGCAACAAAGCAAACAAGGAATTAATCAATCTCTCTCCAACTTTACTGAGTGGGGGGAACAGTGAGACCAAAGCTACGGCAAGACTATATTGAGAAACAGAGATAGAATATCAGTTCTATGTTTTATATCCATTTTATTAAAACAGTAATGGAAATTGAATTATCCCAAGAAATAAAAACATACATTTCCTCGGAGCTTAGAGAGCTTTTAGTTTCCATCCAAATCACTTGAAACAAAACCCCCGCCTGCATTCATCTTCTATATGAACAATGAATCAATCACTTTTTATTGAATGCTCCCCTCCCCTTTGCCTTGGTAATGGCCAGTTTCTGCACAGTTGATCAGATCAACCAGGCTATAGATTTGATTTGGTCATTGAAATGATCCCTGAATTAGGTAATTTCATTTTTTTTCATCTTATAAATGAAAATCATACTCACCTAGTGCTTCTAAAACTGTGGGCTATATTTTTTCTGCATGAACATCATCAGTAGTGCTTAATATAAAGGCGGATCCTAAGCTCCCCCAACCCCAGTCTTCTAAATCAGAATCCCTGAGGTTGGCAGGAGGGTGTTCAAGAACCTCCCTGGTATTAACATGTTCTCCAGGTGAATTAATGAGTGAATAAATTGAATAGATAAATGTCACAATTCTAATTTGGGGGGTTCATAAGCATTAACTTTGCTATTGAAATAAACTCCAGCACCACAGTTTGAAAGCATCAATTCTTCGGTGCTCAGCCTTCTTTATGATCCAGCTCTCATATCCATGTATGACTACTGGAAAAGCCAGAGCCTTGACTAGACGGACCTTTGGCGGCAAAGCGGTGTCTCTGCTTTTTCAATATGCTGTCTAGGTTTGTCATAGCTTTTCTTCCAAGCGCCACGCATCTTTTAATTTCATGGCTTCAGTCACTGTCCACTGCCATTTTGGAGCCCGAGAAAATAAAGTCTGTCACTGTTTCCATTTTTTTCCCCATCTGTTTGCCATGAAGTGATCATGTAATCAACTTTACTCTTATGATTATATGCGTTAAATGCCCCCCATATGTATTCATGCAATGGGAATCCAAGCACCTGCTACTTGTGTTCCCAGTCTATCAGCTCTCACACACAGTGTCTTATACAATAGCCAAACCATGCCTTTCTTCCTTCCATGAAGTTTACACTTTCTTGCTTCTACACATTGGCTTATGCAAATCCCTCAAGCATAAATGATTTCTTCAAGTCCATTTTTGACAGGAAAACAATTCTACTCATCTTTCAAATTATATTTCAGTTATTTAGTCGGCTCCTTCTAAGTGGAGGTCACTGAATTTGATACTGTAAATGGAAAAAAAAAGACTTGTTTGCCCTTCATGGCCCCTGAGTTTAGGGATTGCTTTCTCAAGTAGATTGGACTTCCCTGGTGGCTCGGATGCTCAAGAATCTGCCTGCAATGCAGGAGATCTGGGTTCAGTCTCTAGATCGGAAAGATCCCCTGGAAGAAGAAATGGCAACCCACTCCAGTATTCTTGCCTGGAGAATCCCATGACAGAGGAGCCTGGCAGACTGCGTTCCATGGAGCTGCAGAGTCAGGTATGACTGAGCAAGTGATACATTCTATCCAAGGCTTTCATCTCAGCATGTTGCTCCTTTGTGGTAAATACAGATCCTAATCTGTATTTAAACAAAACCAAAAAACAGTTACAACAAATCTTATTCCTATGACTAGATTGTAAGTTTTTAATGGTGCAGATCTACGGCCTTATAGCTTTCAGGCTCTCAGATTGTTCATAGTAGTTTCTCAATATTTGTTTCATGAGATTGGATTTAATCCTTCTTAATCTGTTTATGAAGATTAGAGATGAATAGAGTGAAGTCCAGAAAGAGTAAAGAAACTATTCAAGGTCAAATAGCTAGTTGTTAGCAGAGCCAAGCTAATACTTTTATTTCTTTTAAAAATTATTTTAAAATTTTTCGTTGAAATATAATTGATTTAAAATACTGTGTTAGTTTCAGATGTATAGCAAAGTGAGTCTGTTATACATATATAAAAATATGTATGTTCTTTTTAAATATTGTCTTCCATTATAGGTTGTTACAAGATTTTGACTATAGCTCCTGTGCTACACAGTAGGTCTTTGTTGGTTACCTATTTTAAATATAACTGTATGTTTTAATCTCAAGCTGCTACATTATCCCTCCTCTCCTTCTCCTTTGGTAACCGTGTTTGTGTTTGTTTTCTATGTTCTTGAGTCTTTCTTTGTTTTGTAAGTAAGTTCATTTGTTTCATCCTTTTAAATTTGATTCCACATATGCTTGCCTTTCTATAACTTACTTTGCTTAGTATGATTTCTAGGTCCATCCATGCTGATGCAAATGGCATTATCTCATTCTTTTTCATGACCACATAATCTTTCATTGTTTATACACCACATCATTTCACTCATTCTTCTATCAATGGACGCTGTTGCTTCCATATCTCGGTTACTAGAAGTAATGCTGTTACGAACACTGGAGTTGCTTGGATCTTTTTGAATTATGGTTTTCTTCAATACCTTTATTTCCTTGACAAGCTCTCGTTCAAGTTCCCAGCTTAGTGTGAGAGAGAAGACCTACCTTTGAATTTCAGTGCTTGTCTTTGTCTCATTGCAGATGTTACATTATCATCACCTTCATATTTATAGACAAACTGTTGTTTTAGTTTATCCTCATGTCAATTCCTTTTCTTTCCCATGATCGTTTTCAGGTTTTCCTCTGGACTTCCTTCAGCTCTGTCATATATATATCTCATGCTGAGTGCACTAAGGTGATAAACAGTATTCCAGCTGCAGCCAAATCATGATTTTGTACACAAAATAATAATATTGTCTGTGCATTCCCAGCATCTTTTCAGATCATGCCCAGAAAATTGCTGATCTTTTGGCAGCAACAGCAGCACATGGAATAGATATTTAAGGCAGTAGATGCAACAGTTCCAACATTTCTATTCTGGATTGTAATAGGTAGTGAACCCATAATCATACAAAAATCATGTTTTTATTTTTTTCTCTAAATGCATTTCTCACACAAGGTCACACTGAAACTTACAAGTTAGATATCTGCTTGGTCTCACAGCCTGTAATTTACTCACCTTGGCTTGGCATATTACTACATGGAAAGGTTTAGTTTCACCTGCAAACTTTGCACCATTTTCAAAATAATTCTTCTGAAAATAACATAAGATACATTCCAGTATCAATATCCTAGAGAATTTTTCTTCTTGTTGTTGCCATAACATATATGAAAAGCATCTCTTTTACATAAGCTTTGCTCTTGCGTTTTACGACTACTTTTAAAAAAGTTTCATAAAGTCTTTTCCTGTGTTCTTTCCATGCTTACGGAGCTTTCCTTTAGAAAATTGACAAAAGATATCAAGAGTTTTTATAAAGTATGTATCCATTGGCTTTCCGTGTTCACAATGTTTACCAAGCTCATCAAGCAGCTCCAGCAGATATGTGAGATATGATTTCCTTTCTCAGAACTACAATAGGTAGTGTTTACTTTTTTAGTCAAAGAGACTAAGGCGAGCATTACGTGGGCTGCTCTGAAGTGCCCTAAAAACTGTTTGGCACAGTGCCTGGCACACGGTGGTGTCAAGAGAGGTTGGGCATCTTTTCCTCAAACTCAGTCTATGGGTGGGTGACTCTAATGCCATGATGGACGGGAAAGCCAAGGACTCGGCACCTCGTTCTGGTTCTCCACTTGTACTAAAAGGTCATTACGTCTTTCGTCTCCATTTGCTCCTTTGTAAAGTCAGGTGTTTGGAATCAACTGCCCCAAAGGCTTCTTTTAAAATAGTTTTTCAAGGATTCTAAGACTTTTTAGCTCGTGTTTCTGTTTCTTTCGGATCCATGCCCAAGAGTGAAACTGCCGGGTCAGCTGCAGTTCTGTCTATTTCTTGGAGAAACGTCCATACTGTTTTCCACAGTAGCTGCATCAGTTGAGACTCCTACCAACACTCTAGAAGGGTTCTCTTTTATCCACATTCTGGCTGACATTTGTTATTTGTGTTCTTTTTGATGATAACCATTCTGACAAGTGTGGGGTGATATCTCATTGTGGTTTTGATTTGTATTTCCTTAATGATTAACGATGCTGAGCATCTATTCATATGCCTTTTGGCCATCTGCCTGCCTCCCTTGGAAAAACGTCTATTCAGATCTTCTGCCGAATTTTTTAATCTGGTTATTTGTGGTTTTTTTTTTTTTGGATGTTGAGTTTTTATGAGCTTTTTCCACTCCTGCATATATATACACCAGGAAAACAAAAATGCTAATTGGAAAAGATACATGCCCCTCCGTGTTCAGTGCAGCTTTATTTACTACTGTTAAGATATGGAAGCAACTTAAGTGTCCGTCAGCAAATGAATGGATAAAAGAAGATGTGGTACACACACACATACATAGATACACACAACAGAATACTACTTAGCCTATATCTCAGATTGCAAGACTTTAGAAATAATCCTACCTTCTCTGATTCTCCATCTATGAGAGGAAGTTTATAATAAAAATTACTAAACATTCTTCTGAAGACTTCACAAGCAGTAGTAAAAAGCACACTGCAAATATGCCTACCCAAATGATGGTTATTATTCTCATAATCCAACCCTCTGGTTTTCTCACTGGCTTGGCAGTCCCTTGGAAATTGGTGCTTGAATCCATTTCTGAATTCTAGTTTGCACCAGACGCTGCCTTATAAAAGAATGGCCTGAACAAGCTTTCGTGTTTCCACTCAGGCTTTCCCTTTTGAAGCACTATGCCTGTGCTCTGACAAGGCCTCTCTCCTATGATAGCCATTTGCTGGGGGTTTTGTCTGAGTGTCTGCTCAAGCAGAACCCGTGATTTACTGTTGGTTGTGAAGGTGAAAGAGATTTTGACAAGTGGAGAAATGGAGAAAGTCTGAGCTTTGTTCATTAACATGCAGCCTTCTTTGTATGTATGTAAAGGGGCGGGAGACCAAGTAGGGAGGGTTAGACATATGAGTTCTAAACTTGAAGCCTAATTTGGTTATGGAAACAGATCTGCGTCTGGCAGAGACACATGGCACCCCAGCCCTCGGCCATCAGTGTTCGGGAAGCCTGCTTCGTTTAATTGGTAAATCATCTGTCTTTCATTGTCTTCCACCAGCACTATCTGTGAGGCAGCTGCCCACCTTGGCTAATTTAAATATGATTTAGCAGGATAGCCTCCTGTCCCTCCTGCCAGGGCATTCAGAGTACCACATGGATGTTGATTGCATTCCCTACCCAGCGTTGCATGATTCAAAGATAAGATTCTGTTACTGATGTACACCAGGAGGAGTCAGATGAGGATATCTTTATTGCCTCCTTTCATTGGAGCGGATTTGCCCCATTAACCGTGTGCTAATTTTCTTTATTTGTCTGCGAGATCCATTGTGTGACCAAACATCCTGTGTGCAGGTGGGCACTCCTCAAAGCCTTCTGGGCAAATTCCCAGGATTCTGGGTCACTCTCCTGGTTCATCTTTCTCCTTTGGGAAAAGGGCAACCAACCCTCTGCGTGACTGAGAAAATTATTGTTTCTTTTTCCCTTTGTGAAATCTGGTGGGAAGGTCATTGATTTGATTCAGTCCACGTGCTTTTCCGGGTCCATTTTTTCTGGTCAGGCATTGTGCTGGGTACCAGGGCTGATATAATGTGGGGACACACTGTGCCCTTAGGAACCAGAAGTCTAGACCCACTGGTAATCAACTACTCTTGAAAATTAGCAAGAGCTGGAGCAAGACTTCCGTGACTTTTGTCCTTGACCCCTCATCTACTTTTGCTATTTAGATACTGAACCTTAGTCCATTTTTTTTTTCTTTCCTCTTTTTTTCTGCAATTCTATCTGGAGGTTATTTNAGCAAGAGCTGGAGCAAGACTTCCGTGACTTTTGTCCTTGACCCCTCATCTACTTTTGCTATTTAGATACTGAACCTTAGTCCATTTTTTTTTTCTTTCCTCTTTTTTTCTGCAATTCTATCTGGAGGTTATTTTAGTTTTTCTTCCCTCACTAGCTTTTTAAGTTGTTTTTTAAAACTCAATACTTCCCTAGTAGCTCAGTTGGTAAAGAATCTGCTTCCCTGGTGGCTCAGATGGTGAAACGTCTGCCCACAATGTGGGAGACCCAGGTTTGATCCCTGGGTCGGGAAGATCCCCTGGAGAAGGAAATGGCAACCCACTCCAGGATTCTTGCCTGGAAAATTCCATGGACGGAGGAGTCTGGTGGGCGTCTACAGTCCATGTGTCAGACAGGACTGAGCTACTTCACTTTCTTTTTTTTTAAAACTTAAATATGGAAAACTGCAGATGATACTGTCCTGATCGTGTGCTTACCACTTAGAGAAATGTTTCTTTCCCACTTGACTGAGAAATTCATTAAATGTGTTACTAATAAAGTTCCCTCGGGGGCTTCCCCTGAGGCCCAGAGGTTGAGCCTTCGCCTTTCAGTGCAGGGGTGCAGGTTTGATCCCTGGTCAGGAAGCTAAGGTCTTACATTCTGCATAGCCAAACAACTAAGCCATAATAAACAATACTATAACAAATTCAACAAAGACTTTAAAATGATCCACATTAAAAAAAAAATGTTTTAAAAAAAAGTTCCCAGTTTTCCTTCATGTCCCAACATCTTCCCTTTCTCTACAGATGTTCACAGTATCATGAATATAGTACGTAGGTATTAAATCCATATTTGCAACCATAACCATATGTGCATTTATCAATAAAAATGTATCATATAGTATGTTTTTATTTCACAAAAATTGCATCATATTGTAAATGTCCTTCTGCAGCTCGCTTTTGCTGTCAGTGTTATGACTGCCAGATCTGTATTGCTACACGTGGTTCCATTTTACCTCTTTTAGTTACTGTGTAATATGTCACAGAGAGCTTTATTTATCCTTTCCTCACCTAATGGATTTGATCCCCCTACAGTTTTTGTTACCTGTAGCCAACAATGATTCTCTGAATATCTTGGAAGATATTTGCATATGAGGGAGAATTTCTCTAGGGCATATTTTTGGAAGTGAAATTGCCAGGTCATAGGTCATATATATAAACAATTTTACTAGATATTAACAAATTGCTCTTCAAAATAGTTGTGCCAGTTTATTTACTCACCAGCAGTGTGAAAGCACTCTTATGTCACCTCTTCTCTGCCAAAGGTTGGCACTGTCTGACTTCAGAGTCTATGATGGGGTTGAAGAGTATCTTGTTGTTATTTGCATTTTCCTGATTAAATTGAGGTAGAGTATTTTTTCATATTTGTTGTCACCATGGGTTTCATCTTCTGTGAATTTTCTTTTTGCATCTCTCATTTGTTTTTCTATTTGTCTTTTCCAAATTGATTTTTAAGAATTCTTTTATAGTTTGGATATTAATTTGTGCCTGTTATATTTGCTGTAAATCTCTTCTCCCAGTATGTGGTATATCTTAATTTTGTTTATGGTGCCTTCTGTTCTACAGAAATTTTATATATTAAAGATTTTCTTTTTTTTTTTTTTAATAGTTTACAAAAAAATGCTTTCCTACTCCAAGACTTAATTATTTTTTTCTATATTATATTATAATAATTTTGGAAGGATTGTTTTTCATATTTAGGTCTTTTAGCCATTTGGAGCATTTTTTTACTTTGTTTGGTGTGGAAGTATAATTTTATTTTCTTTTCCATATGAAACTATAACTGTTTCAACATTATTTTGATTCTAACTAATTCTGGATACATCGCCAATCATGTGACAGGTCACAGATAGATTTAGATCCTTTCTGGGCCCTAATTCTGTGCATTGGCTGATGCCTTCCATCACTATGCCTATACCATATAATCTTAATTTGTATTAATATTTATAAATCAATTTTTACACTCTTTTAGGATAAGTCTAAAATTATAAGTTTGGCTTTATGGATGCTCTGTTATTCTTTTCACTTTAAAACAATGACTTTTTTTTCTGTTGTATTATCTCTGCTTTAGAATGCTTGTCATCAAATCTTTATTTTTTATCTTTATTTCATTCTTGCTCATTTTCTTTTTATTATTCAAAATACCCTCTATCTTTAAACTTTTTGCCAGAACCTGAATCTCAGTGTCTTGGATTTTGATCCTCATACCCAAAGATTCCAGTGTCATTTCTCCCAAGACCTCATAAGTCCACTCTGGGATTCCAACTCCCTGTGGTTATACCCTGAATTTCCATGACAAACATGTTCCTTCAGCTCCCAGCAGGTGACTTGTTGCAATTATATTATAGCAAGTATTTTGATTTAATAGAAAGTCAAAATACAAATCAAGGATAAGTGTCCAAAGAGAAGATGATGTCAACTTGAACATTAGAAGTAAAGATCTCTGAAGATTCACAGAGGGGTGAAACTATTGGGTGGAGCAAAGAAAACTCTGCAAGTATGATGATATTTTGATGATGTTTTAGTTTAAGTTGAAAATATACAAGATTTTCACATGAAGGAATGGAAAATGGCTTTTCGATCTAAGGAACCCATGAGTAAGTCTATGGTGAAAGTGAAGTGAAGTGAAATCTCTCAGTTATGTCCGACTCTTTGCAGCCCCATGGACTGAAGCCTAACAGGCTCTTCCATCCATGGACTTTTCCAGGCAAGAATACTGGAGTGGGTAGCCATTTCCTTCTCCAAATCTTCCCAACCCAGGGATTGAACCCAGGTCTCCCACGTTGTAGGCAGACGCTCTACTATCTGAGCCACCAGGGAAGCCTATGGTAACAGGATATAAAAATGGAACTCTATGAAGTTTGTCTCAAGACTGAGGAGAGGTTCCAAACCACCTCTAGAGGATTTGCGTAGAAGCTAGCCAAAAGTCTGTTTCATGGGGAAAAAAACAAAAAACCACATATTTTCAAGTAATTAATTTTATTACCCACATCTTCCGTTTATAAAAGAGATTGAGAGCATCAGCTGAAGGGCTCGCCCCACTCCGCACCCCCTTCACAATGGAGTAGGTATGAGGAAGTACCTATTCCCTGCCTCCAAGCAAATGAGAACTTCAAAGAAGATCTATTTATTATGTCTTCTTATTCTATTATTTTGATTCTTTGACATGTTGGCTTCTTGCAGACACTAAAGGGACTGGCCCTCTCAGAGTTAGCTAATTTCCAAGGATAATAAACAACTCACCCAGCAATGTGCCTTTCATATATAAACCAATATATATATCATATATATATTCATATATAATCTAGAGCTCGTAAGCTCAACCTCCTCCTTGATCCAGCTCTCGCATAATGGGCTACCATTCCTCTGCCCTAATCACTGCAGGGCAGGTGGCAGATAACTAGGGGGAATCCCTTCTACCCCAGAACCCACTTACTCTCAAACTAGCTGATCAGAAGCCTGCTTGCTTGGCCTGGATCATTCATTCCAGCAGAAGTCACAAAAAGGACTCTAGTCCCATTCTTCCTCCCACACTCCTTCTGCCTCCTGATTGACCTTGGTGCTTCGCATGTGGCACTGCCTGACATAATGTGTCTCCAGTCTAGCAATCTATGAATATTGCTGATTTCCTCTTTCATGACAGTCATTTTCGTGTTTCCGTGTCTTTCCATCCCTGATTGAAACAAATCTCAGTTACGGTTAAGACAGAAGACCATTTGGAAGCTCACTATGGCGTGTGTTCTCATGATGGACTGCACGCACTCCTGTGAATTCTAAAAGGTAAGAGGCTGGATGGGGGGCCTCTGGTAACAGCTACCAGTAACTATGCCCCTCTGGTGCTTGAAAAACCAGGTGCACAGTGGGATCAAACGTGTAAGACCACGACTGGGGGAGCTCCTTGAAGGGGAAAGGAAAAGGGACTGAGAGAAGGCAGAGAAGAATCTTTCACCACGATGTAGGGAGGTCTCACACCTGTGAAATGAGAGAGAAGGAAGAATTAAGCAGGAAGAGCCTCAGTCTGCTGCCTGCTTCTGAGGAAGTCTCGGGTAGACTGAAGGAGGGTCCTCGAGCTAAAGGCGCCCATTGGAAGAGTTCTGCATCAGGCAGTGCGGACTGTTTTCTAGGGCCCTCCCCCGCTCAGTTA
>SJYV01010635.1:420328-442423 GCA_006410875.1 Neotragus pygmaeus | reverse complement strand
GGACATGAGTCTGGGTGAACTCCGGGAGTTGGTGATGGACAGGGAGGCCTGGCGTGCTGCGATTCATGAAGTTGCAAAGAATCGGACACGACTGAGCGACTGAACTGAACTGCTGCTGCTGCTTCTGAGTCGCTTCAGTCGTGTCCGACTCTGTGTGACCCCACAGACTCCGCCGTCCCTGGGATTCTCCAGGGAAGAACACTGGAGTGGGTTGCCTTTTCCTTCTTCAATGCATGAAAGTGAAAGTGAAAAGTGAAAGTGAAAGTGAAGTTGCTCAGTCGTGTCCGACTCTTCGCGACCCCGTTGACTGCAGCCCACCAGGCTCCTCCGTCCATGGACTGAACTGTAGTTTTAAATACACATGACTGACTCAATGGACATGAATTTGAGCAATTTCTAGGAGTTGGTGATGGACAAGGAGGTCTGATATGCTTCGGTCCATGGGGTCCCAAAGAGTCAGACACAACTGAGCAACTAAAGTGAGCTGAACTGAGTACCTTAATGATGATGGCTTTGTTGCAAATTACATACTAATCTCTTATTAGGAAATGCATGTAGAGTACATCATTTGACAAATGCACTCAGTTTGCTTTGGGAGAAGATATTTTTGCATGAGAAAGTTTCCTCAACACCTGAATTTTAATCCTGTTTGCAAAATTATATTACTTTGTGCTAACCATAAATTTTTATTGAGCCACTGTTTTCTTCTGTGGTCAATACTCTGAATTTAATATATTTAATCACAACTAATATTAAATTATGTATCTTGAATGATTTATACCTAATCAAAATGATCTCAGGAACTATTGTTTGATAATCAATTTTAATAATTTATTTCTCCTATTTAGGTAATACTTTGATATCACTGAAGTCATTTCTATTTTATATGTAGGAAAAAGTAACCCTAGCATGGAAAATTCTTTAAGCATTCTTAAAGAGTCATAAATATTTTGTACCTATAACCGAATGTGATTTTTTTTTTAATAAAAAATTCATGACCCTAGATTTGGGAGACCGAAGCACCTATTATAATCATGAGACTTGTGTAAAAGTTATTAAATGTACATCCCCCAAAAGATGCCATTCTACCTCAGAACACATCTATGTTTTTCCATACTAAAAACTAAATAGCTTTAGATTTCTTGTCAATTAGCTGATATATTTGCCCCCAAAACTTCAAGTGAAATTGAAAGAAATGTATACTTAATTATTTTATAAGAAAACATGTACTTTTTCTTGTGTTTATAATCAGTGTTATCTTTTGCAGCAGTTAGTGCTGAATTAATGCAAATTTTCAAAATATATTTAATTCTTACTTTCAAAATTTAGCCAGCCTAAGATCAGAGTTTAAACTCTTCATCTCTTTAACTTGCATTAGCTCCTTTCAGAACCCTGGCAGAAACCCTAGCAATGTATTCTGTTGGTTTTACGTTTTAACTGAAATTTACTGGAATAAGTAATTTCAATTAAAGTTACTTGAGATTATCATCTCTGTACTGGAATTTCTGTGTCATGTGGCTTCAAAGTATCCCTGGGCATTTTTATGGAGTCTGTCTAAGGGGAAGCTTGGTTGGGACACATTTTGTCTGGGTTTTAGTAGGTTATCTGGTTGGCAATCACTTTGTGATTTGGCAATGACTTCTGTGCATAGTTAATATATTGCTCACTATCCCCTTGTAGGAGAGATTTCCAGAAGTTCTTTGCCAATTTGTAACATTGTAACATAAAGGTATGAAGACAAAGGTTTTGTTGCAGTATGGCACTCTGATCTTGATGGATATGGGAAATAAAGACAGTATGAGGTGACAAATATATCAAACCAGTTAATGATTTCTATAATTTTTTTTATTTGACTGACACTCAGATTAAAACAATGTCCTTTCCTTTGCATATATTTAACTGTGCCTTCAAATCTTAGAACTAAATAAAAATAACCAATGTTTTTTCTATCAGCCATGCTAAAAGACAATTTCAACTCTTTCTCTACAGAAAACCATTACAAAAACATTATTATATCAAAAATTAGAATTTTAAGCCAAAANCAGTCCAAGGGACTCTCAACAGTCTTCTCCAACACCACAGTTCAAAAGCATCAATTCTTCGGCACTCAGTTACTAAGTGTCAAAGCAGGCTGCAAGTTAATATTGCAGAATGACATTCTTTTATGATAATTTATATTCAGATAGAATTACATCAAAATTTCATTCTTTAATAGTTATCATTATTTTGCTTATTATCCTAGATGCTGTCAGTGTCCTATGCAGTAATGCAGCCGACTTCTAATGGCTTCCTCTGTGCCTGAGAGCTTTTTACTTCAGAACTGTGGGAGACAGCTTGTCTGGGAGCAGGCTGGAAATGCTGAGATAGCAGTTCACCCCTAAGGTGGCATCATTCTGAGGCATTTATTTTACATCATTTCCCAGGATTTCTCCATGAAATTTCTCTCTAGTGGCCCACTATGATAACTGGCTTAACAACATACCCTGCACTGGTTGGATTCTCTTCCTTACATTACTCCTCCATTCCCATNGTTCACCCCTAAGGTGGCATCATTCTGAGGCATTTATTTTACATCATTTCCCAGGATTTCTCCATGAAATTTCTCTCTAGTGGCCCACTGTGATAACTGGCTTAACAACATACCCTGCACTGGTTGGATTCTCTTCCTTACATTACTCCTCCATTCCCATAAGTATTCTGCATTTCGAAATAATGTGCTTACACTCAAATCCTTGTTTCATCTGTTTCTGGGCTGTCTCATACTATGGTATCTATTTGTAATTTTCAAATACTTCTACCAAAGCTCAGATCATTTCTGTAAAAAGTTAATAAAAGTTTTAAAAACATTTTACACTTGATGTTTTATACATCAGATGTACAGAAACATAACCATGAGAAAAGAGTTCTTTCTGTGTTCTTCAATAATCGTTAAAGCTGTGATGGGTGCATGAAAGCTACTTTCAAATAATTAAAGGGCTGATAAGTAAAAGAAAAACTAGTATCATTCATCATGATATTAAAGAAACCATACAAAAAGAGGCTTGTGAAAGTCACAAGAAGTATTTCTAATCAAATAAGAACTGTCTGGGGCTTCCCTGGTGGCTCAGTTGCAAAGAATACGTCTGCCATGCAGGAAATGGATCAATCCCTGGTCTGGGAAGACCCCACATGCCATGGAGCAACTAAGCCCGTGCACCAAAACTGCTGATCCTGCACCCTAGAACCTGGGAGCCCCAACTATTGAGCCCATACACCAAAACTACTGAAGCCCATGCACCCTAAAGCCCATGCTCCACAACAAGGGAAGCCATAGCAACAAGAAGCCCGTGCACTGCAAGGAGGAGTAGCCCCTGCTCACCGCAACTAGAGAAAAGACCTGTGCAGCAACTGAGCCCCATCACAGCCAAAAACAAATAATTAAACAAAAGTATTTCTTTAAAAAGAAAAGAACTCTCTGGCAGTTAAAGCTGGTTCAAATTGGAATAAACTGTGACTGGTTAAAGAGCATTTTTATTAGTGATAAGTGACAGTGTAAGCAGAACCTGGCTGATTCCTTGTCAGGGACAGTTTGCCAGAAGGATCTTTAACATCTCTTTCAACTTAAAGAGTCTCTAATTCTGAGTTGAATTAATCAAACTATGTGGATATCAGGGAATCATTTATACTTTCTAACTAATCATACTTGGAGTATTGAATTATTTGGAACCATATGCTCGTTCCTAGACCTTCAGACATGAGATATGAGATCACTGTAGCACCTTGTGGTAAATACACATTCATAAAACATAGAGGGTAGAAAGATTTAGGAGTCTGGATAAACGTGGGTCCAAAAACATTGATCAAAAAACTGACATTATTGAAACTGACTATAGTCAAACCATAAAACAGGTCTTGTTTCATACAGTTTTCCAGCATTTGAAATATGTATGCCAAAGACCATCAAGAAGTGGTCAGCTTGAATAAATAGGAAAATTCATTGTGCAACCTAAGACATAGGAAACACACTTTTTCCTTGGCCTGCATTATGAGAGTGTAGAAATGGAAAGAGTCATTGTGTAATATTGTTGGCACCCACCTCCCCAACTTTGCTAATGAGTAACTTCCTAGTGGAGTTTGGGCTTCACTTGTGGCTCAGCTGGTAAAGAATCCACCTGCAGTGCGGGAGACCTGGGTTTGATCCCTGGGTTGGGAAGATCCCCTGAAGGGAATAGCTACTCACTCCAGTATTCTGGGCCAGAGAATTCCAAGGACTATATAGTCCATGGGGTCGCAAAGAGTTGGAAACTGAGCGACTTTTCACACACACACAACTTCCTATTGCGGTTAAAGGAAGTTAGAGAAAATTGGATTATAGAAGCTGGAATACGGGTAAGCAGAGAGCAGTAAAGATGGCTGAAAGCAATGAGAGTGTTTTGTTAGCCCTGCTGGAGTCCCAGGTCTTCTGTTCTATCAGCTCCATAAGTCGTATCAGATGTTCTGGGTCACAATCTCATGTGTTTTTGTTTGGAAAATATTACTCCATTATCATGACAAGTGAGCATTCTCAGTCATTAAACCCATGACCTAGTCCCTCTTTCACTACTAATGTGTACACTAACCTTGAGAACACTACTTAATTGTTCTGGGCCTAAATTTCTCCATTTTAACATAAAAAAGCAGACTATATGATTTTGTCTGAACTTCTTTAAGGATGATACTCAATGCTACATTGATGGAGAGAGCACATACTCATTTACCAAACCCCTTATAAAGCAGGCTAGTTTACCTAGTGTATTTCCAAATTGACTTAAGCCAGTTTAATTATTCCAGATTAGTAGGTTTTATTGGAAGCTTCCACTGGTTACAGGTACTTGAGGTCAGTCAGCCTCTTCCTCCACAACCTATCTAATGGATTTTATAATACCATTAGCTGCTAGGTCAAATTCTGCCACACATTTTTTCTTTATTAGTAAGAAAGAATAAAAATGCTCATGTCACTTGCAGTACAAGCTTTCTAAAACCCTAGCTTTCTGTCCTCTTAAGCACTTGAGCAAGTAACTTGGATGACAGATTCACTTAAGGCAGATGCAACATGACTGAACAAATTATCTAGCTGATTTCAGGTCAAAAAATCCTTAAGAGGCTGTACACAGGGTGAATTGAAATTCTAAGTACAGAATGCCATTCCAAAGGGGAGAGACTAACAGGTTCACCAGGTTTTCATACCCTGTTCTTGTTCATGCAACTGTGAAAGAACCAGTATAATATTCCTAGACAATGCACATCTCTTTTATTTTTTTAATCTTTTTATTTTGTATTGGGGTATAGCCACTTAACAACATTGTGATAGTTGCAGATGGACAAAGAAGGGACACAACCATTTATATACATGTATCCATTTTTCCCCAAATTCCCCTCCCATCCAGGTTGCCGCATAACAATGCACATCTCTTGATGTGCATTATTTTACTAATAAAAAACAATCTTTAATACATATTATGCTAATTAACAGGCCCTCTGTGTTGATTAAATAATGTTAGAATATGAACTTTTTCTTTTCTTTTTTGCACAATATGCATGTGTATACACCCAACTCAATATTAATTAGCCTACGGTATAGATTAAAATTATACACACACATATCACACTGTCCTTAAGGAGCTAATTCTAAAGTAAATTACAGATATGTAACAACATGATGTGAAGAATTCCAGGAAGGACTACTCTCCAAAAAAAAAAAAGTCTGAAGTTCTACCATTCATAATTCATTTTTGTTAGATAGCACCTTTTGACATGCTTTCTTTTCCCCCCTCCTTCTTTCCACCCTCTCTTTACCATTTCTCTTACTGTCCTCTTACTTTCTTTTATACCTTCCCCTCTTTACCATATAATATTCTTCAGAGTGAAGAAAGTCAGAAAGAGAAAGACAAATATTGTATACTAACATGTAGATACAGAATATAAAAAGATGGTACTGATGAAATTATTTGCAGGGCAGCAATGGAAAAACAGAGATAGAGAACAGACTTATGGACATGGGTTGGGTCGGGAGGAAGGAGAGGGTAGGGTGTATGGAAAGAGGAACTTGGAAACTTAAATTACCATATGTAAAATAGATAGGCAATGGGAATTTGCTATATGTCTCAGGGAACTCAAACCGAGTCTCTCTAACAACCTAGAACGGTGGGATGGGGAGGAAGATGGGAGGCAGGTTCAAGAGAGAGGAGGACATATGTATACCTATGGCTGATTTATGTTGATGTCTGGCAGAAATGAACACAATTCTGTAAAGCAATTATCCTTCAATTTAATTGTGTCCAACTCTGAGACCTTATGGACTACACAGTCCAAGAAATTCTCCAGGCCAGAATACTGAAGTGGATAGCCTTTCCCTTCTCTAGGGGATTTTCCCAACCCAGGGGTCAAATCCAGGTCTTCTGCATTGCAGGTGAATTCTTTACCAGCTAAGCCACAAGGGAAGCCAGATTTAAAAAATAAATAAATTTAAAATGAAAAAAAAAAATATTTGAGAACAAATTCAATGCCTGGATTAAATTAACAGACTTATAAAGACATACTACCAAAACTGACTCAAAAAGAAATAGAAAATCTGAATAAAATCATTATATGTAAAGATATTAAATTAATAATAAAAACTCACCTAGGTCCAAATACTTTAACAATGAATTCTACTCAGGTTTTAAAGAATTAATACTAATCCTTTTAAAATTCTTCTATTAAAATAGAAGAGAAGGAAACATTTCCAAGCTTATATATGAGGGCAGTATTACCCTCATATCAAAATCAGACACCACAAAGAAGCAAACTACAGATCAATATCCCTTATGAATACCAAAGTTAAAATGTTCAATACTAGCAAACCAAATCCAGCAATATATTTAAAGGATTATATACCAAGTGGGATTTATCCTAGGGACACAATGTCAGATTAACATTGGAAAGCTAATTAATGTAATATGAATCAAATAAAAAACAAAACCACATGGTCACCTCAATAGACACGTTTAAAAAACTGTCAATTTTCAACATCCTTTCTTAACAAAAGCACCCAAAAAAACTAGAAAAAAAAGATAATTTCGTCAACTTGATGAAGGCCATCCATTAAAAACCTAGTTATCATCATACTTAACAATGAAATACTGAATGCCTTCCTTCTAAAATCAGGAACAAGAATAGCATGTCTGCCTTGGCCACTTTACCTCAAAACTGTATTGGAAAACTAGCTAGGGCAAGTAGTTAAGAATAAGAAATAAAGGGGACTTCACTGGAGGTCCAGTAATAAGAATCCACCTGCCAATGCAGGAGACACAGATTCAATCCCTGGTCTGGGAACTAAGATCCCACATACTGTGGAGCAATTAACCCTGTGTGCAACTACTGAAGCCCACGCATCTAGAGCCCCACAACAAGAGAAACCACCACAATGAGATGCCCGTGCACCACAATGAAGAGTATTGCCCACTCTCCACAGCCAGAAAAGGCCTGTGCACAGCAACAAAGATCCTGTTCAGCCAAAAATAAATAAATAAATACATTTTTTTTAAGGCATTCAGATGAAAAAAAGAAATAAAAATGTTTTCAGATAACATGATCTTATACATAGAGAATCCTAAAGAATCCACACAATGTACCATTAGAACTAAGTAAAGAATTCGGCAAAGTTGCAAAACACAAGATCAATATTTAAAAAAAAAAATCAATTCTACTTCTATATACTAGCAATAAACCATCCAAAATTAAAATTAAGTGGAGAATTCCATTTAAAAGAGCCTCAAAAAGAAAAAATACACAGGAATAAATTTAACAAAAGAGCAACATTTACACAATGAAAATTGTAGGATGTTACTGAAAGAAATTAAAGACTTAAATAAATGGAGAGGCATTCTACATTCCTGGTTCAGAAGACTTAATATCAATTGACCATAAATAGAAGTTTTGTTGTTTTTTTTTCCTGGACTCTTGATTCTGTACCATTGATCCTTATGCCACTGCACATTGTCTTGATTAACATAGCTTTGTAGTAAGTTTCAAAATTGAAAAGATGTGAGTCCTTCAACTTTGGCCATTTTCAAGATTTTCAAAGTACAAAGATTTTCATACTACAGAGCTATGCTAATCAAGACAATGTGCAGTGGTATAAGGATCAATGGTACAGAATCAAGAGTCCAGAAAAAAAAACAACTTCTATTTATGGTCAATTGAATTTTGAAAAGGGCACAATTAATTCAATGTGAAAACAAAAATCACTTCAAAAATTGGTGCTGGGACCACTGGATATCCATGTACAAAAGAATCAAGTTGAACCCTTTCTTCACCCAGTATACAAAAATTAATGTAAAAATGGATTACAGATCTAGAAGTAAGAACTAAAATCATAAAACTATTAGAAGAAAGCATAGAGATAAATCTTCCTGACCTTGGATTAGGCAATGGTCTCTTAGATATGATACCAAAAGCACAAACAACAACAAAAAATATATAAAACTGGACATAATCAAAATTAAAAACTTTTATGCCTCAAAGAACACAATCAAGAAAATGAAAAGAAGACCTACAACTGGGAGACAACATTGGCAAATTATATAGTAACTGATAAATGGCTAGCATCCAGAATAAAGAACTCTTACAAGTCAACAATAAAAAGACAACCAATTAAAAAATGGACAAAGGATCTGAATTGATACTTCTCCAAAAAAGACAAACAAATGGTCAAATATGTGCATGAAAAGATGTTCAACATCATTAGTCATCAGCTGCTGCAACTCAAAACCACAATAAGATATCATTTCAGACCTACTAGGATGGCTATAATCAAAAAGGTAGACAGTAACAAGTAACAAGACCTTGACATTGGAATACTGATACACTGCTGATAGGATATAAAGCAGTGCAGTCACTTTGGAAATCAATTTGGTGGTTCCTCAAAAGTTAACAGGGCCTCTTTGGTGGTCCAGCAGTTAAGAATCTGCCTTGCAATACAAGGGACACTGGTTTGATCCCTGGTCTGGGAAGATGCCACATGCTGCAGGGCAACTACACCTGCGCACCTCAACTACTGAAGCTGCGCTCTGGAGCCCGTGCTCCACAGCAAGAGAAGCCACTGCAATGAGAAGTCCATGAACCACAGCAAAGAATAGTCCCCACTCTCCACAGTTAGAGAAAGCCTGCTCACAGCAATAAGATCCACCACAGCCAAAAAATAAAATGAATAAATAAATAAACCTTTAAAAAAATTTAAACATAGAGTTACCATATGAAACATTTTCATTCCTAGATTTATACTGAAGAGAACTGAAAGCTCATGTTTAAAAAAAACTTCTACACAAACGTTCGAAGTAGTATTATTCATAGTAGCTAAAAAGTAGAAACAACCCAATTGCCCATCAACTAATTAATCTATAAACAAAATGTAGAATATTACTAGGCTATTAAAATAAGTGAAGTAATGATGTACACTACAACACAGATGAACATTGGGAATATTAGGCTAACTTAAAAAAGCTTCTGCACAACAAAGGAAACTATAAGCAAGGTGAAAAGACAGCCTTCAGAATGGGAGAAAATAATAGCAAACAAAGCAATGGACAAAGAATTAAAAATATACAAGCAACTCCTGCAGTTCAATCCCCCAAAAATAAAAGACCCAATCAAAAAATGGGCCAAAGAACTAAACAAACATTTCTCCAAAGAAGACAAACAGATAGCTAACAAACACATGAAAAGATGCTCAACATCACTGATTATCAGAGAAATGCAAATCAAAACCACAATGAGGTACCATTTCATGCCAGTCAGAATGGCAGTGATCCAAAAGTCTACAAGCAATAAATGCTGGAGAGGGTGTGGAGAAAAGGGAACCCTCTTACACTGTTGGTGGGAATGTAAACTAGTACAGCCACTGTGGANTTCTCCAAAGAAGACATACAGATGGCTAACAAATACATGAAAAGATGCTCAACATCACTCATCATCAGAGAAATGCAAATCAAGACCACAATGAGGTACCAGTTCACACCAGTCAGGATGGCTGTGATCCAAAAGTCTACAAGCAATAAATGCTGGAGAGGGTGTGGAGAAAAGGGAACCCTCTTACACTGTTGGTGGGAATGCAAACTAGTACAGCCACTATGGAGAACAGTGTGGAGATTCCTTTAAAAACTGCAAATAGAACTGCCTTATGACCCAGCAATCCCACTGCTGGGCATACACACCGAGGAAACCAGATTGAGAGAGACATGTACCCCAATGTTCATTGCAGCACTGTTTATAATAGCCAGGACATGGAAACAACCTAGAGGTCCATCAGCAGATGAATGGATAAGAAAGCTGTGGTGCATATACACAATGGAGTATTACTCAGCAATTAAAAGGAATACATTTGAATCAGTGCTAATGAGATGAATGAAACTGGAGCCAATTATACAGAGTGAAGTAAGCCAGAAAGAAAAACACCAATACAGTATACTGACACATATATATGGAATTTAGAAAGATGGTAATGATGACCCTGTATGCGAGACAGCAAAAGAGACACAGATGTGTAGAATGGACTTTTGGACTCTGAGGGAGAGGGCGAGCGTGGGATGATTTGGCAGAATGGCATTGAAACATGTATACTATCATGTAAGAAACGAAGCGTCTGCCTATGTTCGATACAGGATACAGGATGCTTGGGTCTGGTGCGTGGGGATGATTCAGAGAGATGACATGGGGTAGGAGGAGGGAGAGGGATTTAGGATTGGGAGCTCGTATACACCCGTGGCGGATTCATGTTAATATATGGCAAAACCAATATGGTATTGTAAAGTAAAATAAAGTAAAAATAAATTTAAAAAAATAAAATAAATATCATTTAGAAATAAATTTTCTCTTGTTTAATCACAAGACAAAGATTATTAGAGCTTATGATTTGAATATGTTATACCAGTTGCCCATTATTAATGAGTTATGCAGCATTACAAATAATTAGGGTACAAAAGCAAAATAGCTTTGCATGCATTATTGGTATCTGATATTTATTATTATAAACAACTTGAATGGAACAAATAATAATGTTGCTTTCATGCTATTCTTGCCTTTTCTGTTTCATATTGTCTCTTTTTAAGACCAAGAACTAATTTTTAAGCAGAGTAGTATGTGTTTCTCTGACATATGGATTGATTATTATATGTGATAACAATCAAATATCATATGTAATTCTTATCTGCTATAATTTCAAATTCATAAATATTGTTCTGTGGACAATGTATACAGACAAAATATAGACCAGTTTAGTGTAAGCAGTGGTTCACCAATGTTTGTGTTATAATTCCTGAGTGTTTCCATGTCCTTGCCATGCTCCATATTATTACTACAAACATTCAAACTAAATAAGAAGGAAGAGGAGAAGTGGGAAGCAGCAGGTAAGGATCTTTCCAGCTCACATGTAGCTCATCACTGCCACCGTCTACAGCTCCTCACGGCACAACTTAAGGATCTTATAAGGATGTGCAAAGGCAATATGTAGCCTTCTGCTTCAAATTGGTGACATGCTGGTCAGAAAAATAAGGCTATTATTACTTCATGAATACACAGATTTCTCTGTTTCTGTACATAGGTATCAAAAATGATAGCTTATTTTTCTACCCAAAGCATCCAATTCTTATCACATTGATCTTAAAATATCCTTGTCACCCATGTCTATTCCATCTGCTCAGAGTTAGATGCCTTACTTATGCTGGATGTCCAACTTATATGTTGACTTTTTTGTTTTCTTATCCATATTTCTTGGTATGCAGTAAACCCTGAGACCAAAATCTATGTCTTTCTCACAATTGTATTTACTAAAACTTTAAAATCATGGAAGTTCTACGTTTCTATACTTCTAGAAAGAAGTGAATGCATTTTAAAAATACCATGTGTGTTCCTACATAAATACCTACTAACCTCTGAGGCCGTACAGGGTTATTAAGATGTTATCAAGGAATAATTATTTTCTATTAAGCAACTATTGCAATAGTTACCATACTAGAAAAATATCCGAATGCTTTAAGGGAAATACAACTAACAAGTTTTCCACTTAAGTAACAACATTTTGTGGTAGTCCATTTATATTTACAAACATGTAAAAACACTTCTTTATAAATATTGTGGTATTGTGCAAACACATAAAAAACTTTATTTAATTATTGCATATGAAAAAGTTATATTGTATGTTAATATAGTACTGCATATTCACTAATGTTTTGTGTGGGGCCCTACATGGGAAACCTTGAAAAGAAAGGGGCTAGCTTTGTGTTCGGAAACTTAAGATGGCGCCTGGCGGAAGAGATGGGGGCGTGGTCCATGTTGTTTGTCAAAGTTTTTGATTGGCTCTCTTGATTTCCGTGCACGTAAACAGTGAGTGATCACCATAGACTCCTGTTATAATGAAGGTGCATGATTTGATCTTTAACGTGATTGGTGCAACTATGGAAAGTCCCTCCTAAAACCCCCCTGTTTGTCTATATAAGCTGGGAGCCTGTAACAATAAAGCGGAACTGCTCAGACAGAACCCCTGTTGCGTCTGATTGTCTCTCGCTGTCCGAGGGACTGGGTTGGCGGACAGCAGACTCACCTTTCCTTGGGACCTCTCAGCTTTGCTGAGGGAAGTTCCACTGCCTCTCTCTTTCTGCGGAGCGCCCCTCGCAGAAACTGGCGCCCAACGTGGGGCACGCGTGAAGCGGATGGAAGGAGGTAGTGTCACCGTGCGGCTCTGAAAGAAGGAGCGATGAAGGACCCTAGGCTGGTCGCAACACGGAGCTCCCATTTAGAGGAGTATCGCCCGAGGTAATCCGGACTTCAAGGTGGGTCCCCCTCTCCTTTGAGGGAAGTGACAAAAACTCTCCTGACTTATTTTCCTTCTCCTCTTCTTTTCTGATCTGTCCTTAATTCCTTTTTCTGGAGTTTCAGTGAACAGACGAACGGTTGTGGAGGCAATTGATAAGTCCTGGCTAGGGCCACTCTCTGGNAGGAAAGCTGTGACCAACCTAGATAGTACATTGGAAAGCAGATCTATTACTTTGCCAACAAAGGTCTGTCTAGTTAAGGCTATGGTTTTTCCAGTGGTCATGTATGGATGTGAGAGTTGGACTGTGAAGAAAGCTGAGCGCTGAAGAATTGATGCTTCTGAACTGTGGTGTTGGAGAAGACTCTTGAGAGTCCCTTAGACTGCAAGGAGATCCAACCAGTACATCCTAAAGGAGATCAGTCCTGGGTGTTCATTGGAGGGACTGATGCTGAAGTTGAAACTCCAATATTTTGGCCACCTCATGCGAAGAGCTGACTCATTGGAAAAGACCCTGATGCTGGGAGGGATTGAGGGCAGGAGGAGAAGGGGACGACAGAGGATTAGATGGCTGGATGGCATCACCGACTCGATGGACATGAGTTTTAGTGAACTCTGGGAGTTGGTGATGGACAGTGAGGCCTGGTGTGCTGTGATTCATGGGGTCGCAAAGAGTCAGACACGACTGAGCAACTGAACTGAACTGAATGATGGATGTTAATTAGACTTATTACAGTGATCATTTTGTAATAAATACATCTATCATATCATTATGTTGTAGACCTGAAACTAGTATTATACATCAATTATATCTCAACTTAAGGAATGACAAAATGAATAAGCAAACAAAAAATTATATTCCCATGTAATAAACAAAATTATAAACTTCAATTATATTTTAGACTTCTCCCTGTATCTGGCTCAGACTGGCTATATCCAGGGCAGCCTGCAATCAGGGAAGCCAAAAGTCAGGAAAGGGAATGTGATTCACTTTTCTTCCTTTTCATCACACTTCTCCTCCCAGTTTTATTATTCTCCAAGGCTAGAATGCAGAGGGAGAGGAGAGGAAAGCAGGGCAAGAAAATTCTTACTTAACTGATGGTGGTGCAGACTGTGGTTGGCTCCTTTTAGACTTGGCCATTGTTTACATCTGGCTCTCTCTCTCCTAGATGATGTTTGTGTTATTTTGCAAACCCTATCACCACCACCACCCCTGCTGCATATCTCAAATCCATCTCTGCTCCAGCTAGCCATTTGTTTTTCATTCTACACCCTAAGAGTTCAGCTGGTTTACTTTTGGCCTACTTTTACTGAGATTTCCTCAAGGGCAGGAACTAAGACAACCCCAAGCTGACTCTCTGTCACATTATCCATCCAGATCTGGTCCATGGGAAATGTCATTGTTGTGACAGACTCTAAAGGACATTGACTTCTCAACTATAGCCATTGACCACTTCCTCTTAAGTCCTCATTTTTTTAGACTTTTCAAATATAATTGACACCGGTCTTCTGTGTCCCCCAAACTGCAGGAATACATATTAACCTCTTTCAGTGTTTTCTCTAAATTCTTCTTTCTCATCCTGAAGTGAAGGGGAAGCACCCAGACTCTCAGGCTCTTCCCACTGTGGAAGAGTGGGAGATGTATATATCTATACATTTATATTTTTGTATAATTATAAATATATGTGTATATTTTTATATACATGTATAAATATATTTATATTTGTAAATATATGTATATATTTATGAATGTATATAAAATAACAAGTGCATATATTAAAGTTTTAAAATAAAGAAATAAGATTATTAAAGAGCCAAGCATAGTGCTAGGAAGATGAATTTTAGTTATTATTGCTAAATATTAACTTTCCTGAAAGGTCATAAACGTGATTGCTAAGAAACCAAAGAAAAGAGTCATTTCTTAAATGCCTAGCTAGCTACATGCCAGTAAATCAATTCTCTTTATTAAAATAAATTAATCGTTCAGTTGCTTAGTCATGTGCGACTCTCTGCAACCCATGGATTGCAGCACACCAGGCTTCCCTGTCCTTCACCATTTCCTAGAGTTTGATCAAACTCATGTTCATTGAGTCAGTGATGTCATCCAACCATCTCATCCTCTGTCTCCCCCTTTTCCTCCTGACCTCAATCTTTCCCAGCATCAAGGTCTTTTCCAATGAGTCAGCTCTACGTATCAGGTGGCCAAAGTATTGGAGCTTCAGTATCAGTCCTTCCAATGAATATTCAGGGTTAATTTTCTTTAGGATTGACTGGTTTGATCTCCTTGCAGTCCAAGCAACTCTCAAGAGTCTTCTCCAGCACTATTTGAAAGCATCATTTCTTTGGTGCTCAGCCTTCTTTATGGTCCAGCTCTCACATCTGTACATGACCACTGAAAAAATCGTAACTTTGACTATACAGACCTTTGTCGGCAAAGTAATGTCTCTGCTTTAGGTTTGTCATAGCTTTTCTTCCAAGGAGCAAAAGTCTTTTAATTTCATAGCTGCAGTCACCAGTCTGTAACTGTTTCCATTTATTCCCCATCTGCCTGCCATAAGCGATGAGACTGGATGCCATGATCTTAGTTTTTTGAATGCTGAGTTTTAAGGCAGGTTTTTCACTTTCCTGTTTCACCTTCCTCAAGAGGGTCTTTAGTTCCTCTTTTCTTTCTGCTATCAGGGTGGTGTCAATTGCATACCTGATGTTATTGATATTTCTCCCAGCAAACTTGATTCCAGCTTGAGCTTTACCCAGCCCAGCATTTCACGTGAAGTACTCTGCATATATAAGTTAAATAAGCAGGTGACAATATATGGCCTTGACGTATTCCTTTCCCAATTTTGAACTAGTTCATTGTTTCATGTCAGGTTCTAACTGTTGCTTCTTGACCTGCATACAGGTTTCTCAGGAGTCAGGTAAAGTTATCTGGAATTCGCATTTCTTTAAGAATTTTTCACAGTTTGTGGTGATTCACAGTCAAAGGCTTTAGTGTAGTCCACAAAGCAGATGTTTTTCTTTTTCAAATTCCCTTGCTTTTTCTATGATCCAGCAGTTGGCAATTGATCTCAGCTTCCCTTGCCTTTTTTAAATCCAGCTGGTACTTCTGGAAGTTCTTAGTTCATGTAATGCTGAAGCCTAACTAGGTTAAAGGATTTTGAGTATAACCTCACTAGCATGTGAAATGAGCACAACTGTATGGTAGTTTGAACATTCATTGGCCTTGCCATTCTCTGAGACTGGAATGAAAACTGACCTTTTCCAGTCCTGTGGCCACTGCTGTTTTCCAAATTTGCTGGCATATTGAGTGCAGCACTTTCATAGCATCATTGTTTAGGATTTGAAATAGTTCAGCTGGAATTCCATCACCTCCACTAGCTTTGTTCATAGTAACGCTTCATTAGGCCCACTTGACTTCACACTCCAGGATGTATGGCTCTAGGTGAGTGATCACACAATCATGGCTATCCAAGACATTAACACATTTTTTATACAGTTCTGTGTCTTTTTTCCACCTCTTCTTAATACCTTCTGCTTCTGTTAGGTCCATATCATATCTGTCCTTTATTGTGCCCCTCTTGGCATGAAATGTTCCCTTCTAATGATGTTAAAATAAATACAGTTAGAAATGTAAAGGACTATCTCCTGTGTCATATATGTATGTATGTGTGTGTGCTCAATTGTGTCTGACTCTTTGTGACCCATGGACTGTAGCCTGCCAGGCTCCTCTGCCCATGGAAATTTCCAGTCAAGAATACTGCAGTGGGTTTCCATTTCGTTCTCCAGGGGATCTTCTCAACCCAGGAATCGAACCCACGTCTCATACATCTCCTATAATAGCAGACAGATTCTTTACCACTAACGCCACCTGGGAAGCCCTATACATACAAATATATATACATGTACATATTTGTGTTGTATATATCTACAACAAAGATGGCATGACATAGTTAAATGAGAGTAGTACATCTGCTGAGGCAAAGAAAGTGTTACCAAACCATGAACCACTATGAAAGGAAAACTGAACATACATGGCACAGCGTGTTGCAATGGTTGAGATCTAAAAAAAAAACAACTAAACAAGTGGCATGGTCAATAAAGCAATTCTGGTACCATCTAAGTAATTTTTTGTAAACAAGTTAGAATATAAATAGGACTTCCCTGGTGGCTCAGACAGTAAAGCGTCTGTCTACAATGTGGGAGACCTGGGTTTGATCCCTGGGTCAGGAAGATCCCCTGGAGAAGGAAATGGCAATCCACTCCAGTACTATTGCCTGGAAAATCCCATGGACAGAAGAGCTTGGTAGGCTACAGTCCATGGGGTCGCAAAGAGTCGGACACGACTGAGTGACTTCACTTCACTAGAATATAAATGAAGTAAATTACAATAGCTATAACTATTCTTGCAGATCACACAATTAACATGGCAGAGGCAATCTGGTGGGGCAGTAAAACTGCTGAAATGATCAAATTACTGTGTTCTTGTTACTTGGGGCATCCAGACTTAACCAGAGATACTCATGCATTCTGTATTCATGCCTTCACTCATTCAAAAAGAAACACCTACTATGTGCAAGGTGTTTCCCTAGAGCCTGTGATGGGTATAAAGATCTATAAGAGAGTAATTTGCCTTAAGGCATGTACTGCCTAGTTGGAAAGGTATAAACAAAGTACTCTGTCTTTTAGTTGAGAAATTCTGTAGTAACCTAAACTCATTAGGTAGACTGTTAACTACTTACCATTAGGAGAAATATTTGCTGTTACTGTCAAATTCTATATATTTTCAGATTCAAGGTGTCTATTTTCAAGTTTGTTGTTGGGCAGTAAAAAATACATATGGTTAAAAAAAACTATTCAAATGATACAAAACAGCATTTGAAAAAAATATTGTGTATATGTGCATTTCTCACATACTAGGACATGAGATGCCCTAATCTTCAAAGTTTTTATTTCATTAGTTCATTATTTCACTTTCTTCTCCAATTTACCTCTATGTCCTTGATGTGCAATATGCAGAATTTGGTATGTATATTCTAAGCCAAGCTACTGGGCAAGACATCATCCCTGTTCTATTTACAGAATTTCTGCATACTTTCTCTAATTTTTCTTTCTATGGCATAATCCATCTTCCTTTTTCGTTGTTGTTTCCCGATAGGGATCTAAATTTGTAACCCAATAGAGATCTAAAAATCCCTACTTCAGCAGCTTCTAATCTGCTACAGAATTCTTCCCAGATCCATGATTTAACATCTGTGTTCAATATTCTAATCTTCCAACGAGGAATATAGTTCAGCTTAACTTGCTTCTTTAAACCTGGGAAAGCAACTAAAAAAAAAAAAAATGAACACATCAACTTACCTATTTGAGATCTATAATAGAGCTTCATTATTTTGACATGAATTCCCTAGACATCAGACTCACTCATATTCAAATTTAAGGACAAAAGCATCCAAAAGACAAATATAAATTCTTTTTGGATTACTCAACCTCTGCTTCTCCCAGTGCAGACAAGAGAGTCGATGTTGTATTTTACAAAGTGAAAACTGACATTTTGGGCTAGCAATTAGTTTTTTATATAACTTTGAGATACTGTAGACCAAAGAGATAGAGACTTGTTAATAATTCTTTTTAATGTTAACATTTAAAATAACTTAAAAATTGGGTCATAAAGAGTGATTCTTGAAAAATCCCCAATTATTTCAATGCCCTAGCTTTAAATAATCCTTAAACACAAAGGCTTCATCTTGAAAATCTGACAACCAAATTGATACTAATTAAAACAACATGTGCAATTTTTCTAGGGCTCTAAAACAAAATGGAATTTGCAACTCAGTAACAAACTAGAATGACGGTCACAAAATTAGATAACTGGAAGATTTTAAAAGAACACATGTAATACAGTAGATAGCAGGCANAGTACCTCTAAACTCAAAAGAATTGAAGTCATTCAGTCTTTCTGAAGCAATAAAGAAACAACTTTCCTTTGATTTCTGGCTTAATTCACTGACTGATACTCCAACACAAATCTTTGGCTGAAATTACTTTAGCAGATCTATGCCAGGCATTAGTTATCCATGTGGCTTTGTAACAACACTTGTTTTTCTAACTAATGTTCACTCTTAGGCATAAAATCTGGGTTGAGAATTTAAATGATTCAGCCAGTGACTGACAAATGTGGAAATCATTCCTAGCTCCAGTGATTCTGTTACATTTCTCTTCATATAACTTTCTTCAGGACATTTGTTCTCTAAAATTAAAAACATCCTGACAGAGTTACTTTTGTATCTTTCTTGTGGAGAATGTTTCCTTTTCTTATAAGTCTACTTGAAAATGGTCAAAGCAGGCATGTTACTTTCATTTGTAGCAGCCAGATTATACATTATTTAACTTGGCTCACATAATTTATCACTTATGCACAGAAATTACATCTATCATAATCACAACCCCATCTTTGCCTTTGGATACAATGGCACCCCACTCCAGTACTCTTGCCTGGAAAATCCCATGGATGGAGGAGCCTGGAAGGCTGTAGTCCATGGGGTCGCTGAGGGTCAGACACGACAGCAACTTCACTTTCACTTTTCATTTTCATTCATTGGAGAAGGAAATGGCAACCCACTCCAGTGTTCTTGCCTGCAGAACCCCAGGGACGGGGGAGCCTAGTGGGCTGCCGTCTATGGGGTCGCACAGAGTTGGACACGACTCAAGTGACTTCGCAGCAGCATAATATTCAGAAGATAAAAGGGGGTTATCCCTTCTGGTAAGGTTATTCCTGCATAAGAATATGTGTATTTTTCAAGAGTTACACAATGTGAGGATTTAACAATAAAGTAAATAACAAACTTTATTTCCCTAATGCCACAGGTACTTCCTGCAAGGCCAGCTAAAGTTATTAGTAAAGATCATAGAAAAGAAATGCCTCTAAATTATCTTCAATTCTTATAGCACATTTTCTGCTTTTCGGTACACAAGTTTAATATTCCTGAGAAGTTTGCTACACGTTAATAGAGTTACCCCTTTCACGGATCACTGCCTCATCATGGTGAAGGGGCTTGTGTAGCTCAATAAAGTTATGAGCCATGCTGTGTAGGGCCACTCAAGACAGACAGGTCATAGTAGAGAATGCTGACAAAAGATGATCCACTGGAGGAGACAATGGCAAACCACGCCAGTATACCTGCTGAAAGAACCTCATGAACTGTATATAAAAAGCCAAAAAGATACAACACTGAAAGATAAGTCTCTCAGGTTGAAAGGTGTCTGATATGCTACTGGGGAAAAGCGGAGAACAACTACTAATAGCCCCAGAAAGAATGAAGTGGTTGGACCGAAGTGGAATCAACACATAATTGTGGATGTGTCTGCTGATGAAAGTAAAATCTGATGTTACAAAGAACAGTATTACAAAGGAACCTACAATGTTAGGTCCATGAATCAAGGTAAATTGGATGTGTTCGAATAGGAGATAGTAAGAATAAACACTGACATCTTAGGAATCAATGAACTAAAATGGCTGGGAATGGGCAAATTTAATTCAGATGACCATTATATCTATCTACTACTGTGGGCAAGAATCCCATACAGAAAATGGAGTAGCCCTCATAATCAGTAAATGAAATGCAGCACTTGGGTGCAACCTCAAAAATGACAGAATGATCTCAGTTCTTTTTCAAGGCAAGCCATTCATAGTAATTCGTCCATGCCCCTATTGTTGATGCCAAATAAGCTGATCAGTTCTATAAAGACCTGCAAGACCTCCTAGAACTAACACCAGAAAAAGATGTTCTATTCATCATTGCAGATCGGAAAATAAAAGCAAAAGATACCTGGAGTAACAGGCAAGTTTGGCCTTGGAATACAAAATGAAGCAGGGCAAAGGCTAACTGAATTCTGCCAAGAGAATGCACTGATCATAGCAAATACCCTTTTTCAACAACATGAGAGACGATTTTACACATTGATTGCATTCTTTGTAGCCAAAGATGGAGAAGCTGTATACAGTCAGCAAAAACAAGACCTGGAGATGACTGTGGCTCAGATCATCAGGTTCTCATATCAAAATTCAGGCTTAAACTAAAAAAAAGCAGGGAAAACGACTAGGCCAGTCAGGTATATTCTGAGCACATCATGTAAAATGCTGGGCTGGATGAGTTACAAGCTGGAATCAAGATAGGCAGGAGAAACATCAACAACATCAGATAGGCAGATGATACCACTCTAGTGGCAGGAAGCAAAGAGGAACTAAAGAGCCTCTTGATGAGGGTGAAGGAGGAGAGTGAAAAAGCAGGCTTAAAATTAAACATTAAAAATACTAAGATCATGGCATCCAGCCCCATTACTTCACGGCAAATAGGAGGGGAAAAGGTGGAAGCAGTGACAGATTTCCTCTTCTTGGGCTCTAAAATCACTGAGGATGATGACTGCAGCCATGAAATCAGAAGACAATTGCTTTTTGGCAGGAAAGCTATGACAAACCTAGACAGTGTGTTGAAAGGCAGAGACATCACTCTGTCAACAAAGGTCCATGTAGTCAAGGCAATGGTCTTCCCAGTGGTCACATACAGTTGGGAGAGCTGTACTGTAAAGAAGGCTGAGCGCCAAAGAATTGATGTCTTCGAACTGTAGTGCTGGAGAAGACTCCTGAGAGTCCCTTGGACAGCAAAGAGATCCAGTCAGTCAATCAAAATCAACCCTGAATATTCACTGGAAGGAATGAATATTCCTTAATTCCTTCAGCATGCTGAAGCTGAAGCGCCAGTATTTTGGTCATCTGATGTATCTGATGTAAATAGCTGACTCACTGGAAAAGTCCCTGATGCTGGGAAAGATTGAGGGCAGAAGAAGAGGGCACTAGAGTTTGAGATGGCTGGATGGCATCACTAATGCAATGGACATTAATTTGGGCAAACTCCAGGAGATGGTGAGGGACAGGGAGGCCAGTATGCTGCAAACCATGGGGGTCACAAAGAGTCAGACATGATTGGGTGACTGAATAACAATATATTTACGTTAAGAAAAATGTTTTCATATTTGTAAATAAAGCAAAAGGATAGGTACATACCTTTTTACTATGTTGACTGAAAAGAAAAAAGCACAATCTAAAAATTAAGAAATATGTTTTATTCAGCAGACTTACTTGGCTCAGATGGTAAAGCATCTGCCTGCAATGAGGGAGACCCAGGTTCGATTCCTCAGTTGGGAAGATCCCCTGGAGAAGGAAATGGCAATCCACTCCAGCACTCTTGCCTGAAAAATCCCATGGACAGAGGAGCCTGATAGGCTACAGTCCATGG
>SJYV01010635.1:387493-412961 GCA_006410875.1 Neotragus pygmaeus | reverse complement strand
AAAAAAAAAAGTCTGACACTGTTTCCACTGTTTTATCCATCTATTTCCCATGAAGTGATGAGTCTGGATTTCATGATCTTCATTTTCTGAATGTTGAGCTTTAAGCCAACTTTTTCACTCTCCTCTTTGACTTTCATCAAGAGGTTCTTTAGTTCTTCTTCACTTTCTGCCATAAGGGTGGTATCATCTGCATATCTGAGGTTATTGATATTTCTCCCAGCAATCTTGATTCCAGCTTGTGCTTCCTCGAGCCCAGCGTTTTTCATGATGTACTCTGCATAGAAGTTAAATAAGCAGGGTGACAATACACAGCCTTGACATATTCCTTTTCCTATTTGGAACCAGTCTGTTCCATGTCCAATTCTAACTGTGGCTTCTTGACCTGCATAAAGACTTCACTCTTGTCATAGCCTGTATGCAAATGTTCCTAGCAAATCTATTCAAAATCACCAAAAGTTGGTAGTAAGTTATAGGCATTATTCATAATAGTCAAAAAGTAGGAATAACTTGAATATTTGTCAATGAATGGGGAAAGATTGACTGCAAAGAAGCACAGGCACAATTCTGGGAAGAAGTGTAGAAGTCATGTAAGAATGTGAGAGCAAGACCATAAAGAAGGCTGAGCACCAAAGAATTGATGCTTTCAAACTGTTATGCTGGAGAAGACTCTTGAGAGTCCCTTTGACTGCAGGGACATCAAACCAGTCAATCTTAAAGAAAATCAACCCTGAATATTCACTGGAAGGACTGATGCTGAAGCGCTAGTACTTTGGCCTTCTGATGGGAAGAGCCAACTCATTGGCAAAGACCCTGATGATTGAAGGCAGGAGGAGAAGGGAGCAACAGAAGATAAGATGGTTGGATGGCATCACCAACTCAATGGACAAAGTTTTAGAAAATTCTGGGAGATAGTGAAGGACAGGAAAGCCTGGTGTGCTACAGTCCATGGGGTTGCAGCGAATCGGACACAACTTAGTGACTGAACAACAACATACAGGCATGCCTCATTTTACTGCGCTTCACTTTATTGCAGTTTACAGATACAACATTTTTTACAAATTGAAGGTTGTGGCAACCCTACATGGAACAAGTCTCTTAGTGCCGTTTCTCCAATAGCATTTGCTCTCATTTCTCTGTCACACTCTGAAAATTCTTCATGTATTTCAAATTTTCTTGTTATTAGTATATCTCTTATGTTAATCTGTGATCTTTGATGTCACTACTGCAACTGTTTGGGGCACCATGTACTGCACCCATGTAAGAGAGCAAAGTTAATAAATGTGTGTGTTCTGACTCCTCCACAGACCTGTGTTTCCTCTATCTTGCTCCCTCTCCTCAGGCCTGTTGGCCAAGTCACAACAATCTTAAAGTTAGGCCAATTAATAACCCTACAAAGCCCTACACGTGTTCAAGTGAAAGGAGGGGTTGTATGCTTTCACTTAAAATCAAAAGCCAGAAATGATTGAGCTAAGTGAGGGAGACACACAGAGAGCTGACACAGGCCCAAAGCTAAGCCTCTTGCATCAGTTAACTAAATTACAAATGCAAAGTTCTAGAAGGAAATTAAAAGTGCTACTTCGGTAAAGGAATGAATGACAGGACAGCAAAACAGCCCTATTGCTGATATGGAGAAAGCTTGAGTGGTCTGCATACAAGATTAAAATGGCCACAACATTCTCTCCAGTGGAAGCCTAATCCAGAGCAAGGCCCAGCGCTCTGCAATTCTGTGAAGGCTGGGAGAAGTGAGGAAGCTGCAGAAGAAAAGTCTGAGGTGAGCAGAGGCTGGTTCATGAAGTTTCAGGAAAGAAGCCACCTTCATAACATATCAGTGCATGGTGAAGCAGCAAGTGCTGATGTAGAAGCTGCATCAAGTTATCCACAAGATCTAGCTAAGATCAGTAATAAACATGGCTACCCTAAACAACAGATTTTCAGTGTAGACGCAACAGTCTTATACTGGAAGGAGGTGACATCTAGGACTGCCAGTTAGAGAAAAGAAGTCAGTGCTTAGCTTCAAAGCTTCAAAGGACAGGCTGACTTTATCACAGGCTAATGTAGCTGGTGACTTTAAGTTGAACCCAATGCTCATTTACCATTCTGAAAATCCTAGCATACTTAAAAAGTATGCTAAATCTACTCAGTCTGTCCTCTATAAACAGAACAACAAAGCCTGGAGAGCAGGACATCTGCTGACAAGATGATTTACTAAACATTTTAAGCCCACTGTTAAGACCTACTGCTCAAAAAAAAAAAAAAAAGATTGCTTTCAAAATATCACTGCTCACTGATAATATACCTAGTCATCTAAGCTCTCTAGTGGAGATACATGAGATTCATGTTGTTTTCATGCCTGCTAACAAAACATCCATTTTTCAGTCCACTGATCAAGGAATCATTTCAACTTTCAAGTCTTTTATTTTTTAACGAATACAATTTGTAAGGCTATAGGTGTCATGGATAGTGATTCCTCTGCTAGATCTAGACAAAGTAAATTGAAAGCCTTCTGGAAAAGATTCTCCATCCTGGATGCCATTAAGAACATTAAGGATTCATAGTAAGAGGTCAAAATATCAACATTAACAGAAATTGGACGAAGTTGATTCAAGTCCTCTTGAATGACGTGGAGGGGTTCAAACCTTCAGTGGAGGAAATAACTGCAGATGTGGTAGAAACAGCAAGAGAACTAGTATTAGAAATGGAACTTAAAAATGTGACTGAATTGATGCAGTTTCAAGAAAAAACTTTAACCAATGAGGGGTGCCTTCCTATGGATGAGCAACTGAGATGGAATCTACTGATGGTAAAGATGCTGTGAATATGCAGTGGCAAGGTTTTGAAAGAATTGCCTCTAATTTTGAAATTAGTCCTACTGTGGGTAAAATGCTATCAAATGGCATCACTGCATGCTACAGAAATTGTTTGTGAAAGCAAAAGCCTACTGATGCAGCAAACTTCATTTCAGTCTTATTTTAAGAAATTGCCACAGACACCCCGATCTTCAGCAACCACCATTCTGATTAGTCAGCAACCTTGAGGCATGGGCTTCCCTGATGGCTCAGTGGTTAAGAATCTGCCTGCCAAAGCAGGAGACATGGGTTCAATCCCTGATCCAGAAAGATGCCACAAGCCATACAGAGAAAACTAAGCCTGTGAATCACCACTATTGAGCCTGTGCTCTAGAGTCCAGGAACTAAAACTACGGAACCCATGTGCCATAACCACTGAAGCCAACACACCTAGTGCCCATGCTCCACAAAAGGAAAAGCCACTACAATGAGAAATCTATGTAACACAACTAGAGAGTAACCCCCACTCTCCCAAACTAGAGAAAAGCCCATGCAGCAGCAAAGACTCAGCACACCCCAAAATAAACAAATAAATAAAACTCTCCTTAAAAAATAATTGAGGCATGACCCTCCACCAGTAAAAAGATTATGACTTGCTGAACACTCATGTGATGATTAATATTTTTCAGTGGTAAAGTATTATTTCATTAAAGATATTTTTAAAGATATAATGCTATTTCACACTTAACAGACTATAGTATAGTATAAACAACTTTTATATGCACTAGAAAACCAAAAAATTCACATGACTCTACTGTGGTATTCACTTTATTGTGACGGTCTGGAACTGAATGTGCAATAATATCTCCAAGGTATGCCTGCATCTTGATAGTGATGGCACTTGTAAAAACTCAAAGAACTATATAGTAAAAATGGTGAATACCTCACTATTTTTATTCAGGTATACCTCAGTAAGCCTGAATTTAAGAAAAACTAGTGAAGAAGTAATTTTTTTTTTGTTTAGTAGTTAAGTTGTGTCTGACTCTCTTGCAACCCCATGGACTGTAGCCTGCCAGGCTCCTCTGTCCATGGGATTTCCCAGGCAAGAATACTGGAGTGGATTGCCATGCCCTCCTCCTGAGGATCTTACTAACCTAGGGTTAGAACCCATGTTTCCTGCATTGGAGGCAGATTCTTTACCACTTAGGCACCTTGGGAGCCCAAAGAAGTAATACTGAATAAAAAAATTTAATTCTAAAAAATAGAAGAGAAAGAAAAAAGAAAGAATAGATGAGAGAAATTAAAAGCATAAGTCAATTATGTGAGTAATTATATGAAGTGCAAATGGATTAAACACTTCAATTAAATGGCAGATTTTCAGACTAGATTAAAAAAAACTCAAGTGTGTGTTGTTACACTTTAAATACAAGTACACAGATTGAAAGCAAAATAGTGAAAATAAATATCATACAAACTGTAATGTAAAGGCTGTGTGGTTACACTAATATCAGACAAGGTAAACTTCAAGGCAAGAAGTGTACTAGAGATATAGGATAGCATTTCCTAAAGATAAAAGCATCAATTCAACAGAAATACACAGAAATCCTGACTTTTTACATCCAAAATAACATAGTTTCAAACATGATAAGAAAACAAAAAAAAAAAAGGAGAAATAGACATAAGCCCTATCTTAGTTTAATATACCCTTCTCTGGTATGTTAGACTTTAAAAAAAAGAAATTATATAAGTTATATAGATTCTTTGAACAAAATTACTAACAAATTTAATCAACTTTATACACTAAGCATAAAAAGTGTGTGCCACATTCTGGCCACCCACCTGTGCCAGGGACACGGCAGAACTAGCTAAATGTCCAGCCAGGCAGCAGGGGCAGCGGGAGCTGCTAGGCGGAGAGACCAGTTTTCTCAGTTGGAGCTTCTCACCTCTGTGCCTGGAAGGAGTTTCAGGCATGAGGATAGGGTGGTCATCCACAGCCACCAGTTCAGCCCAGGGCTCCGAGGGCTCCCCACATCTATGTCAATGTCTATGATACAATGCCCCCACAGCTACGTCATACATCATTACGTCTGAGATTCAGGAGTCCCTGCAGGCACGTCAGACGTCACTGCGCCTGATTCGGGTGCCTGCATAGCTACATCACTCATCACTACTTCTGATATGGGAGTCCCCACAGCCACTTCAGACCTCACTACACCTGTGATACTGGCATCCCCACGGCTACACCCAACGTCACTACATCTGTGATACTGGCGTCCCCGAAGCTACGTCAAACGTCACTACGTCTGTGATTCGGGTGCCCCCACAGTCACGTCACTACGTCTGATATGGGCATTCCCACAACTACGTTACACGTCACTGCGTCTGATAAACACGCCCCATCGGTTACGTCATGCGTCGCTTTGCCTGTGATTCCGGTGTCCCCACAGCTACGTCACATGTTAGTGTGTCTGTGATTCGGGCATCCCCACAGCTACGTCATACATCACTACGTCTGTGATTCAGGTGTCCTCGCAGCCTCATCAGACATCAGTATGTCTGTGATTCGGGCGTCCCCACAGCTATGTTATAGGTCTATGTTAGAGGTGTCAGGGGGTAATGAGGCTGCTTATAATCATCACCAAGAACTGCCTCCTGGGTCCCTCTGAACCACTGCTACATGTGCTATTCATGTGTCTCTCGGGACTGTGGGGCTGGCCAAGCTCCAGGACCAGCCAGCCTTTAAGGTGGGACTCAATTTAGCTGCAAAGGGGGACATGTGGGAGCAACAAACTTGGTCTCCAGCTCCGCCCATCAGCAGGCGCCCCAGGCCTCTCCCAGCCTTTCCCAACCCAGGCAGGTTATTACTGCCTCTCGTGCCATTTGGTTTCTACTCAGCTGCCTCATCACTTTGGGACTTCCTGTCCTTGGGGGTCTTGCTTCCCAGGCCTGATGCCAAGGATCTTGGGCTGTTTCTCCTACCCAGAGCCCTGGGTGCCATCTGCCCCCAGTGGCTCTGGCTCCTCAGTCAGAGCTATAGGATCTGCTGACCAAATCTCACTAATGCATCTTTCTGGCCATTCCTGTTNCCCCCACTCTCCCAAACTAGAGAAAAGCCCATGCAGCAGCAAAGACTCAGCACACCCCAAAATAAACAAATAAATAAAACTCTCCTTAAAAAAGTGACCCTCCACCAGTAAAAAGATTATGACTTGCTGAACACTCATGTGATGATTAATATTTTTCAGTGGTAAAGTATTATTTCATTAAAGATATTTTTAAAGATATAATGCTATTTCACACTTAACAGACTATAGTATAGTATAAACAACTTTTATATGCACTAGAAAACCAAAAAATTCACATGACTCTACTGTGGTATTCACTTTATTGTGACGGTCTGGAACTGAATGTGCAATAATATCTCCAAGGTATGCCTGCATCTTGATAGTGATGGCACTTGTAAAAACTCAAAGAACTATATAGTAAAAATGGTGAATACCTCACTATTTTTATTCAGGTATACCTCAGTAAGCCTGAATTTAAGAAAAACTAGTGAAGAAGTAATTTTTTTTTGTTTAGTAGTTAAGTTGTGTCTGACTCTCTTGCAACCCCATGGACTGTAGCCTGCCAGGCTCCTCTGTCCATGGGATTTCCCAGGCAAGAATACTGGAGTGGATTGCCATGCCCTCCTCCTGAGGATCTTACTAACGTAGGGTTAGAACCCATGTTTCCTGCATTGGAGGCAGATTCTTTACCACTTAGGCACCTTGGGAGCCCAAAGAAGTAATACTGAATAAAAAAATTTAATTCTAAAAAATAGAAGAGAAAGAAAAAAGAAAGAATAGATGAGAGAAATTAAAAGCATAAGTCAATTATGTGAGTAATTATATGAAGTGCAAATGGATTAAACACTTCAATTAAATGGCAGATTTTCAGACTAGATTAAAAAAAACTCAAGTGTGTGTTGTTACACTTTAAATACAAGTACACAGATTGAAAGCAAAATAGTGAAAATAAATATCATACAAACTGTAATGTAAAGGCTGTGTGGTTACACTAATATCAGACAAGGTAAACTTCAAGGCAAGAAGTGTACTAGAGATATAGGATAGCATTTCCTAAAGATAAAAGCATCAATTCAACAGAAATACACAGAAATCCTGACTTTTTACATCCAAAATAACATAGTTTCAAACATGATAAGAAAACAAAAAAAAAAGGAGAAATAGATATAAGCCCTATCTTAGTTTAATATACCCTTCTCTGGTATGTTAGACTTAAAAAAAAAGAAATTATATAAGTTATATAGATTCTTTGAACAATACTAACAAATTTAATCAACTTTATACACTAAGCATAAAAAGTGTGTGCCACATTCTGGCCACCCACCTGTGCCAGGGACACGGCAGAACTAGCTAAATGTCCAGCCAGGCAGCAGAGGCAGCGGGAGCTGCTAGGCGGAGAGACCAGTTTTCTCAGTTGGAGCTTCTCACCTCTGTGCCTGGAAGGAGTTTCAGGCATGAGGATAGGGTGGTCATCCACAGCCACCAGTTCAGCCCAGGGCTCCGAGGGCTCCCCACATCTATGTCAATGTCTATGATACAATGCCCCCACAGCTACGTCATACATCATTACGTCTGAGATTCAGGAGTCCCTGCAGGCACGTCAGACGTCACTGCGCCTGATTCGGGTGCCTGCATAGCTACATCACTCATCACTACTTCTGATATGGGAGTCCCCACAGCCACTTCAGACCTCACTACACCTGTGATACTGGCATCCCCACGGCTACACCCAACGTCACTACATCTGTGATACTGGCGTCCCCGAAGCTACGTCAAACGTCACTACGTCTGTGATTCGGGTGCCCCCACAGTCACGTCACTACGTCTGATATGGGCATTCCCACAACTACGTTACACGTCACTGCGTCTGATAAACACGCCCCATCGGTTACGTCATGCGTCGCTTTGCCTGTGATTCCGGTGTCCCCACAGCTACGTCACATGTTAGTGTGTCTGTGATTCGGGCATCCCCACAGCTACGTCATACATCACTACGTCTGTGATTCAGGTGTCCTCGCAGCCTCATCAGACATCAGTATGTCTGTGATTCGGGCGTCCCCACAGCTATGTTATAGGTCTATGTTAGAGGTGTCAGGGGGTAATGAGGCTGCTTATAATCATCACCAAGAACTGCCTCCTGGGTCCCTCTGAACCACTGCTACATGTGCTATTCATGTGTCTCTCGGGACTGTGGGGCTGGCCAAGCTCCAGGACCAGCCAGCCTTTAAGGTGGGACTCAATTTAGCTGCAAAGGGGGACATGTGGGAGCAACAAACTTGGTCTCCAGCTCCGCCCATCAGCAGGCGCCCCAGGCCTCTCCCAGCCTTTCCCAACCCAGGCAGGTTATTACTGCCTCTCGTGCCATTTGGTTTCTACTCAGCTGCCTCATCACTTTGGGACTTCCTGTCCTTGGGGGTCTTGCTTCCCAGGCCTGATGCCAAGGATCTTGGGCTGTTTCTCCTACCCAGAGCCCTGGGTGCCATCTGCCCCCAGTGGCTCTGGCTCCTCAGTCAGAGCTATAGGATCTGCTGACCAAATCTCACTAATGCATCTTTCTGGCCATTCCTGTTCAGCTGCAGTCCAGCCGTGGTATGGTCTTGTTGGTCATGGAATCTGGAAGTAATTAAGTTTTTATTAGAAATGATAGGGACAAAAATATCATTTATATATGGAATCTAAAAATGTGATACAAATGAACTTACTTACAAAATAGAGTCAGACATAGAAAACAAACTTACAGTTACCAAAGGGGGAAGGGCAGGATCATGGGGTATAGATAAATGAGAAGTTTGGGCTTAAACAGATATACATTACCAAATAAAAAATAGAAACAAATGAGGTCCTACTGTACAGCACAGGGAAATATGTTCAGTATATTGTAATAATCTATAATGGATCACAGCCTTATCATGCCAAGGAGGCTTGTATAGCTCAATGAAGCTATGAGCTATGCAGTGCAGGGCCACCCAAGACAGATGGGTCATAGTGGAAAGTTCAAACAAAACATGATCCACTGGAGGAGGGACTGGCAAACCACCCCAGTATATTTGTTGTGAGAACCTCATGAACTGTATAAAAAGGCAAAAAGATACAACACCAAAAGATGAGCCCTCCAGTGCCACTGGGAAGAGTGGAGGATAATTACTAATAGCTTCAGAAACAAGTATCTGAGCCAAAGTGGAAACAAAGCTCAGTTCAGTTATGGATGTGTCTGGTGATGAAAGTAAAATGCAATGCTGTAAAGAACAGTACTGCATAGGAACCTGGAATGTTAGGCCCATGAATCAAGCCAAATTGGACACAGTCAAGCAAGAGATGGCAAGAGGAAACATCAACATCTTGGGAATCAGTGAATTAAATGGACAGGGATGGGTGAATTTAATTCAGATGACCATTATATCTACTACTGTGAGCAAGAATCCCTTAGAAGAAATGAAGAAGCCCTCATAGTCAACAAAAGAGTCTGAAATGCAGTACTTGGGACCAACATCAAAAACAACAGAATGATCTCGGTTCATTTCCAACACAAGCCAAATAACATCACAGTAATCCAAGTCTATGCCCCAACGACTGATGCTAAAGAAGCTGATCAGTTCTATGAGGACCTACAAGACCTCTTAGAACGAACACCAAAAAAAAAAAGATGTTCTATTCATCATTGTGGATTGGAATGCAAAAGTAGGAAGTTAAGAAATACCTGGAGTTACAGGCAAGTTTGGCCTTGGAGTACAAAATAAAGCAGGGCTAAGGCTAACTGAATTCTGCCAAGAGAATCCACTGGTCATAGCAAACACCCCTTTCCAACAACACAAGTAACGATTTTACACATGGACATCACTAAATGGTCAACACCAAAATCAGATTGATTACATTCTTTGCAGCTGAAGATGGAGCAGCTCTATACAGTCAGCAAAAACAAGACCTGGAGCTGACTGTGGCACAGATCATCAGCTCCCTATAGCAAAATTCAGGCTTAAGCTAAAGAAAGCAGGGAAAACCACTCAGCCAGTAAAGTACAATCTAAATCAAATCCCTTACTTATACAGTGGAGGTGGCAAATAGATTCAAGGGACTAGATCTGGTAAACAAAGTCCCTGAAGAACTATGAAGAGAGGTTTGTAATATTTCACAGGAAGCAGTGAACAAAACCATCCCAAAGAAAAAGGAATGCAAGAAGGCAAAGTGGGTATCTGAGGAGGCTTTACAAATAGCTGAGGAAAGAAGATAAGCAAAAAGCAAGGGAGAAAGGGAAAGGTATACTCAATGCAGAGTTCCAGAGAATAGCAAGGAGAGACAACCCTGAATACTCATTGGAAGGACTGATACTGAAGCTGAAGCTCCAATACTTTGGTGACCTGATGCAAACAGCCAACTCATTGGAAAAGACTCTAGTGCTGGGAAAGATTGAAAGCAGAAGAGAGCAACAGAGGATGAAATGGTTGGATGGCAACACTGACTCAATGGACATTAACTTGGGCAAACTCCAGGAGATATGAGAGACAGAGAGACCTGATGTGCTGCAGTTTGTGGTGTCACAGAGAGTCAGACATGATCTGGTGACTGAACAACAACAATAAGCAACTGCAGAATACAATCTCTTTTCACGTGCTCCTGAAATATTTACCAAAATGTACTATATGGTATGCATAAAACAAGTCTGAAAAAACTTCAAAAAGTTAAAATCACCTAAGGCATGTTCTCAAGCTATGGTGGAATAAAACTAGAAATCAATTAATAGAGAACTAGAAAATCTGATAACATTTAGAAATTAACCAACACTCTTCTAAATAACCCAGTAGTCAGCTAAGCACAATGAAAATCAAAGATTGAAAATGAAACACACCAAAATGTATAGGATATAGCTAAAATAGCATGTGTTAATTATTATTTGTTGCCTTTCCCTTCCAAATTCCACCTATTAGGTTGTTCTGTGAAAATAGCTTTGGGCTCTTTATATATTTCCCCTTGCCAACTGGAACTTTGCCATCAGAGGGCACTGTAAATACACTGCAGGAGGAAAGTTTTTGCTTCCTGGTTCTGGTGTGCTGGCTGGGCAAGTTTTGCCAGGATTCATTGCTCTCCCTTACTCTAAACTTGAACAGTCCACTGTGGCAGCAGCATTTAGCAGCCAACAGCTTTCCCTGGCATGTCTCTCAGGCAGTTTTGTAGCAAAGGCCCTCCAGTGAGGCATCTCTGTGATGTTCCTGGCATCCCACTGGGGGGATTTCCAGGGTGTATTTTAGCGCGATGGCACCAGAGTAACTTTTCTGCCATCTAGTGAGCCACACTCTGCCTTCTACAGAAAGGTCTGGATCTCAGGTCTTAGTGGGCCTCTTCTTTGGTGTGTTGTCTCAGTTCTGGGTAAGGGGAAGATAGGAGGGAGATAGGTGGTAGGAGCTATTTCTTGTATCTACTATTTCCATATTTTTTAGAATCCTCCTTACTTCTTGCTAACCAACCCCTCATTACTGCAATTCCTTGGTATGGTTAATAAATTCTTTACTGTCTGAGCCACCAGGAAAGTCCAATAATACCTTATATTATTAATAAAATCTTTCTGTTGAAATTACTGTGTTCTTACTCTTTCCTGATTGGACCTATTGATTCACAGTGCTTAGAATGAAGATGACTTTAAGTGCATATAGTGAGAGGGGAGTTAAAAATCAATTTCTAAGTTACCATCTCAAGAAGTTAGAAAAAGGTTAAAAATATGGAAGGAAACTAATAAAATTGAAAACATATATTAAAAAAAAACAGTAAGCTCAGGATTTCCCTGGTGGTCCAGTGGTTGAAAATCTGCCTTCCAGTGCAGGGAACACGGGTTTGAACCCTAATCAGGAAACTAAGATCCCACATGTCACAGGGAAGCTGAGCTCATGCACCACAACTAGAGAGAAGCCCACGAGCCACAACAAAAGATTCCAAGTGTCACAACTCAGACCTGACAAAGTCAAAAATAAAAATAAACATTTTTTAACAGAAAAAAGGTAAGCTCACATAAATAGACAAAAATAAAAAATCAACAGTCAAGATTTGTTCTTTCAGAATATCAATAAACTTGATAAATTCTTGGCAAGACCAGTCAAGAAAAAGAAAGTATAAACTGCTAACCTCAGAGAAAAAGGAAGACATCACTCCAGACCCTATAGACATAAAAAGATAATGCAGGGTCATGATGAGTAGTTTAATATAAATAAGTTTAACAAACTAAATAAAATTGATGCTTTTCTTTAAAACCACAAGTTATCTAAATTGACAGAGGAAAATTTTTTTTTAATTTGAATAGCTGTTAAATATAAGAAATCCAGAAGGGTCCAGATCAACATGGCAGAGGAAGAGGAATAGATTTTCTACAATTAAGAATAGAAAGACAAGGCCACATCCAGACAGGTAGAAGGGACAGAGACTTGGTCTAGTCAGAAATCATACCCACCACGCTGTGACCCACAAGTGGGAGAGATTTCACAACCACACAGGTTTCCCCTGAGAAGTGTGGGGTCTGAGCTCCCCACACTAGTCTCCATGACCCAGAAAATCTGTGCCAGGAAAATGAGCCCTCATAACATTTAGCACTGAAAACCAGCATGGATTATGTCTGGGAGAGTTGGTGGGCTTTTGGGAGACCAAGATGTGGCCCTGAAGGGCTCATGCACAAAATCACTCACTCTAATACCCAGTACAGAGGCAGCATCTTGAAAAACATCTGGATCTCACAAGAAGGAGATTCACTGACAAGTTTTAGGGCATCTCACACACTAGTAAAGTAATGCTTAAAATTCTCCAAGCCAGGCTTCAACAATACGTGAACCGTGAACTTCCAGATANCTTGAACCTCTGGAAGTTCATGGTTCATGTACTGCTGAAGCCTGGCTTGGAGAATTTTGAGCATTATTTTGCTAGCCTGTGAGATGAGTGCGATTGTGCGGTAGTTTGAGCATTCTTTGGCATTGCCTTTCTTTGGAATTGGAATGAAAACTGACCTTTTCCAGTCCTGTGGCCACTGTTGAGTTTTCCAAATTTGTTGGCATATTGAGTGCAGCACTTTCACAGCATCATCTTTTAGGATTTGAAATAGTTCAGCTTTGCTCATAGCTAGCTAGCTTTGCTCATAGTGATGCTTCCTAAGGCCCACCTGACTACACAATCCAGGATAACTAGCTCTAGGTCATTGATCACACCATCATGATTATCTGAGTCACGAAGATCTTTTTTGTACAGTTCTGTGTATTCTTGCCACCTCTTCTTAATATCTTCTGCTTCTGTTAGGTATATACCATTTCTGTTTTCTCTTGTGCCTGTCTTTGCATGAAAAATTCCCTCGGTATCTCTAATTTTCTTGAAGAGATCTCTAGTCTTTCCCATTCTATTGTTTTCCTCTATTTCTTTGCATTGACCACTGAGGAAGGCTTTCTTATTTCTCCTTGTTATTCTCTTGAACTCTGCATTTTAATGGGTATATTTTTCCTTTCCTCTTTGGGGTAGTAAGTGCAAAAATCATCTGCTTTACCACCTGTACCATTGAAAAAATACTTTATATTAATAGTATCATGTTTTGAAAATAAACTTTCTATTTATATATAAAGCAAATAAAGAATTCTTCTTTCCCTTCCAATAAAACCTTGTATATTCTCTCTATAAACTAGATGATACAAAATAGATTGGGATTAATTATATGATGGGCTTTCCTGGTGACTCAGTAGCAAAGTTTCCTCCTGACAGTGCAGGAGATGTAAGTTGGATTCCTGAGTTGGAAAGATACCTTGGATAAGAAAGTGGCAACCCACTCCAGTGGGTTCTTGCCTGGGAAATCCCATGGACAGAGGAGCCTGGCAGGGTACAGTCCATGGGGTCACAAAGAGTTGAACATAATTTAGCACCTCAAAACAACAAAATTACATGATATCTTCCAAAAATCAAGTTTATTTTTGAATTAACAGAAGTCTGTTCAATTATATTGATTATATAATAAAGAGAATAATAAAAAAGGATGACTTCAGATCACTGGTGTAGAACACAAAACTAAATGATATAGTTAAGTGAGTCTTAGCTAATAGAATCTACTTTCTCTGCATGGTTTCTGAAAACCCAAGAAGTATCTCTAGTACCACTTGTGATTTGTTTCTCCTTTCATGTTCCTTTGTTATACTACCAGCATCAAAGATTAAAAGAAATTGTTGGATATGTTGTCCATGGTCTCTCATACACATCTTTAGGCGAGTATGTGTGTGTGGGTTTGTATATTCTCAGTGGTCTCAGTTTACATATTCTATTTCAGAAATAAAATTTTTCATGAAATAGAAAATTTCACAGGTCAATTGCAAACACTATCCTGTTGTTGTCTGTAGCCAATATCTAATATTTATAGGAAAAAGAAAGACTCAGGAAAAAAAAGATAACATTGAGCCACTTGTAGGAAATTTCTCATGTCTGGAGGGTGACAGAGAAAGTGAAGCAAGACCAATCCCATTACCACTAGTTATGCTTCAATCACCTCAGTTTCATTCATTTTGCTTTTATTTCTTATGTGCAGAAGCCATTTGATAAATTCCCTTCTGGGAACAGGCCAGTCTTGGAAGGATGTACATTAAAAAGTTATGAAGAGTACATAATTTATTAAACTCAACTCATTATTGGAAACGGTTAGCATACAATTCATTTAATAGGAATCATTGGTGGAGAAAATGACTGTTGTTTTGATCTGATCATATAAGTTATGGCATAATTTTGCTTGTCTGTGGTGATTTACCTAATCTTGAACAACATGAATACTCACTCACTCAAACTCTGCTTTCTACTGGAAAACAGACACATATGTTATGTTATTTATTAATGGCAATGATTTTACTTTTTTATTACATTCAGTTAGAAATAGACTCTCCCAGTTTTCAGCAAGATGATTGAATAATTGAATAGAGTAGATATACCCCTCAATGCACAATGGAACAGGAAAAGGAAATGGTTTTACTGATAAATACCAAGATCGTGGGTCTGTAGTCTATTAAGTTTTACTCAGGGAAACAACCAGCCATCAAAACAGATTTTCTGTCTGCCTACTAAGCACAGAGAGTAAGCCTTAGCATTACGAAGTGCAGTGCATGCATGCTCAGTCATGTCTTGACTCTTTGTGACTCTGTGGACTGTAGCCCACCAGGCTCTTCTGTCCATGGAGTTCCCTAGGCAAGAATACTGGAGTGAGTTGCCATTTCCTCCTCCAGGGAATCCTCCCAGCACAGGGATCAAACCTGCATCTCTGGCATCTCCTCCACTGGCAGGCAGATTGTTTACCACTGAGCCACCTGGGAAGCCTATAACATTGTGAAGAGAAAACATAAAACGTCAAGGGACTAAGGAGGTAAGATATACACATTAAAATAGCTAGCTAGAGATACAAAGCACCATGTCAACAAATCCTAGATGATGCAGACAAACACTAGAAGAGGTTAGGGGGAGTGAGAGCTCAGTGAGCTGGTATGTCCAGGAATAATCTTTACCTTTTAGCCTCATCTATGACTCTACAGACTCTTTCTTCATGTAATTTTGAACATTATTTTGTGAGCCAAAATTCACAGAACTAAGTCTTTTCACGTAATATAGTAGAATGTATTTAACCATTCACCTACTAGCATGCTTTTACTTCATTTCAAGCTTTTCCCACTATAAAGATATTGTAATAATCAATCTAGCAGAATTTTTTAATCTTAATTCTTCTACAAGATACATTCCCAAAAGTGGAAATGACAGGTCAAAAGTAATACTATTTTATTCTTATTATGTTGTCATATAGCTTTCTAAGGAAGTCACTCAAGCTCATGTCTCTCACTGGAAGTTCAGGAAGGACCATTTTGCCCACATCACTACCAGAGGTTATACTATCACTGTCTTTTTTTAGTTTTGCCAGTCTGATGAGTGGGAAGAAATCTCACATCATAATTTTATTTCTCATTTCCTCAATCTCTCAGTGAGTTTGATACCCTTTCAGATACATTTTATAGCCATTTAGGATTGCTCTTTTATGAAATTCTTATTTCCATTCTTTGCCTACTTTCCTACTGTGCTGTCTTTCTTCTAACAAAAAGTCTAAAATTTTACTTACAGATTTTCAAGATTTAGTCAAGCTATCTGTAAGTAGAACAAAAATTATCTATTTGATACTGTTACTGAGCATCAGCTGTCTACAGGGTCCAATACTAAAGACCCCATCTTGGGAGACAAAACATGCTTATCCTCAGTCTCTCAGTCGTGTTCAATTCTTTGTGACCCCATGGACTGTAGCCCACCAGGCTCCTCTATCTGTGAGATTTCTCAGGCAAGAATACTGGAGTGGGTCACCATTTCCTATTCCTAAAGATCTTTCCAACCCAGGGATCAAACCTGTGTCTCCTGCACTGACAGGGAGATTCTTTACCACTGAGCCACTTAGAAAGCCCCTATAACATGCTCAGATTTGGTAATAGAGTCTAGACAGGTGTTGAAGCATGTATATTGCTAAGTGTTCCATAATAAATATTATGAAATAAAATTCATCACAAAATTCAATTAAAGCTGAAGTTAAGGAGCATCTATTTCTGGTTTATACGGTCAAGGGAAATTTCTCAGGGAAAAGAATATTAGTCTGGTTTTAACAGATTTTGGATTCTAATATGACTGCTATAAGTTAGTTATAGGAGAGAACAACTTATATAGAAAGAATAACATAAATCTAAAAACAGAAATGGAGAAGGCAATGGCACCCAATTCCAATACTCTTGCCTGGAAAAATTCCATGGACGGAGGAGCCTGGTAGGCTGCAGTCCACGGGGTCGCGAAGAGTTGGACACAACTGAGCGACTTCACTTTGACTTTTCACTTTCATGCATTGGAGAAGGAGATGGCAACTCACTCCAGTGTTCTTGCCTAGAGAATCCCAGGGATGGGGGAGCCTGGTGGGCTGCCGTCTATGGGGTCGCACAGAGTCGGACATGACTAAAGTGACTTAGCAGCAGCAGCAGCAGCAAAAACAGAAAAATAATTGAAGTGCCAAAAGAGTTGACATAGGAACCATGAAATTTTTGTATTTTTGGTAAAACTTCTTATAGTAACAATATAATATATAATTTTCAGATTCTAAAAATAGAACTTAGGAGACTACAGATGTTTTCTCATTTTAGTTTCCTTTAAAATACATTAGGCTTCTCATTAAGAAATGCAGGCAAATTTTTGTTTCTGTGCTTAGAATTTAAAATTTTAGCAGTTACTAAGCAATTAAGTATAATATTTTAAAATTCAGGAAAATCTGGAAGTTATAAGAACACTTTGATTCATTCAGTAACACTAAAATTACTATCGTTTGGTGTTCTGAAAATTAATACCACTTTCTAAAACTTTTAACTTTAAAGTAGCTAGAATCTCTGATTCAATCCAAATTGTGATTGCATTTAACTTTTTAACATACCATTATCTACTCTGTTTATCACTTAAAGGTTATTAAAATTCACAAATAACCTATGGTTTTGAAGAGCCTTGTCAGCTACATGGAACAGCATAAATAGTAGTAACATTGATGATTCACTTGGAGGCTGGATCTTTCTCTCAGCTGTGTAAATCTATAACTACTTCACAGTCTCCTAAAATAAGCATAGAGTTCCCCTGGGGTACCGAAACTATTGGACCTAAGTGTTACCCATTTAATGCTCTGCCTTTGCTGGGCAAAGTAGCCCCCACGGTGCCATTACTACCATCTGACACCCCTGCATTTTTCACATGTTATTGCTGCTATGACTGGCACACCTAAGTCCTACTGCTTCAGCCCGGAACATTCCATTTGACCACGCAAAGCTGCATCTTGTCTCAGGTCTGCTAAGCGCCCTGCAGTTAGGATCTAGTGTCAGAATCTTCACAATCTTCTTCCAGACAACGCACTCTCCAGTAAGTCACTGCCACTGACACAACAGAAAGCTCAAATGGCAAGTCTGTAACATGGCCCTGGTGAAAAAAGGAAAATGATCCCTCTTTTCCTTCTTGGTGTTATGATCTGTTATGAGGGTTCCTGTCCTAGTGGATCTGTAAGTTTTTAATGAAAATCCTCTGTCCTCCAGGAACTCAAACAGAATGAGGACTAAAAGATGGGGGCAGATTGTAATAATGCCCTAACAGTAGACTCCTGCCACTGTTTGGCCACTCAAGGATGAGGAATTTTCAGGATAAACAGGATGATCACCCAGCTTTAGTTATCTTAAAGGACCACTTAAATGGTTCAGGCTTGGCAAAGTGAAGGGGACCTTAGCAAATTCCTGGGTCTAAGGAGGGCTGGGAAGTCAAGAGAGGTTTAAAGTAAAGTTCCACATCCAAGATGGTGACGCTTTCAGTGCCTCAGCCTGTAAACAATTAAAAATACTTGCCGAGAAAACAGGTCAGCCGTTGCTTTGGCTCTACTGGGTCTCAGTTGCAGTACGTGGGATTTTAGTTGTGGCATGTGGGATCTACTTCCCTGACCAGGAATTGGACCACAAGGGAAGTCCCCAAAACAAGTCAGTTTTGAGCATCAATATGCCTATAAATTTCCAATTTTTGTTGCTGTTCAGTCTCCCAGTTATGTCTGACTCTTCATGACCCCATGGACTGCAGCATGCCAGGCCTCTGTGTCCCTTACCAACTCCCAAAGCTTGCCATGTCCATTGCATCAGTGTTGCCATCCAGCCATCTCAGCCTCAGTTGTCCCCTTCTCTTCCTGCCCCCAAACCCTCCAGCATCAGTCTTTTCCAATGAGTCAACGCTTCACATGAGGTGGCCAAAGTATTGGAGTTTCAGCTTCAGCATCAGTCTTTCCAGTGAACACCCAGGACTCCTTCAGAATGGACTGGTTGGATCTCCTTGCAGTCCAAGGGACTCTCAAGAGTCTTCTCCAACACCACAGTTCAAAAGCATCAATTCTTCGGCACTCAGCTTTCTTCACACTCTAACTGTCACATCCATACATGACTACTAGGAAAACCAGAGCCTTGACTAGACGGACCTTAGTCAGCAAAGTAATGTCTCTGCTTTTGAATATGCTATTTAGGCTGGTCATAACTTTCCTTCCAAGGAGTAAGTGTCTTTTAATTTCGTGGCTGCAGTCACCACCTGCAGTGATTTTGGAGTCCAAAAAATTAAAGTCTGCAACTGTTTCCACTGTTTCCCCATCGATTTCCCATGAAGTTATGGGATCAGATGCCATGATCTTAGTTTTCTGAATGTTGAGCTTTAAGCCAACTTTTTCACTCTCCTCTTTCACTTTCATCAAGTGGCTTTTTAGTTCCTCTTCACTTTCTGCCATACGGATGGTGTCATCTGCATTTCTGAGGTTATTGATATTTCTCCCAGCAATCTTAATTCCAGCTTGTGCTTCTTCCAGTCCAGCATTTCTTATGATGTACCCTGCATAGAAGCTAAAAAAGCAGGGTGACAATATACAGCCTTGACGTACTCCTTTTCCTATTTGGAACCAGTCAGTTGTTCCATGTCCAGTTCTAACTGTTGCTTCCTGATCTGCATNTTGGATGGCATCATCGACTCAATGGACTTGGGTTTGGGTGGACTCCAGGAGTTGGTGATGGACAGGGAGGACTGGCGTGCTGCAGTTCATGGGGTCGCAAAGAGTCGGACATGATTGAGCGACTGAAGAAGTGAACAGACAATGCAATCCCTGTCAAAATACCAATGGCATTTGTCATGGAACTGGAAGAAATAATTCTAAAATTTGTATGAAACCACAAATGAGTTTGAATCACAAAAGCAATTTTGAGAAAGAACATGTTCATGGATATGGAGACTCCATTGGATAAAGATGTTGACTACTCTAAAATTAGTTCACTGACTCAATACAGTCACTGTCGAGTTCCCATCAAAATTTTCTGTGGATATTTATTAAGGAATTCTAATATTTATATGGGCTTCCCAAGTGACTCACCTGGTAAAGAATCTTTCTGCAATGTGGGAGATCTGGGTTCAATCCCTGGGTTGGGAAGATCCCCTGGAGAAGAAAAGGCTACCGATTCCAAAATTTTATATGGAAATGCAAACAACTTACAAAAGTCAAAAATCAGAAAGAAAAATTCTTTGAAGATTTACAATGTCAGATGTCAAGACTTAGCATAAACCTATGATATTTAAGAGCGTGTGATACTGGTGCAGTGATTGATAAACAGTGAAACAGAAGAGAGAGTCTGAAAATGGCTATGCCTACACAGTAGCCTGATATACAACAAAGGTGCTACTGCAATTTTGTGGTAATGAGATTTTATTTTCAAAAACTGATGCTGAAGCAATGGGACAATTTATATGTAACAGACTTTAACCTTATTTTACACCATTTACAAAACTTAATTCCCATTGGATTATAAGCCTAATATGAAAGTAAATAATTTTCTAGAAGAAGGGTTAGTAAATTTTTCCTGTAAAAGACAAGAAAATCATAATTTTCAACTTTGTGGGCCACATGGTCTCTGTTGGAACTACTCAACTCTGCTGTTGTAGCATAAAGAAGCCATAGAGAATACATAAACTGGAATGGCTGTGTTCCAGTAAAAATTAATTTACAAAAACAGGTGGCAGGCCACATAGGCCATATTCTGCTGATCCTTGTTCCAGAAGATAACATAGAAGAATAATACCATGACCTTGAGATAGGCAGTGATTTCTTAAATAAGATCCAAAAAACTATGAACAATAAAAGACTTACAAATTCTGAAATTCTGTTTATCAAAGTATACCATCAAGAGCATGAATCAATAAGACATGGACTAAGAGAAGATATTTGTGATACATATGCATATACATATGCATGTATATATAAACACATCATAGATATAGCATATATAGCCAAAAAATATATCTGCAATATCTAAAAAATGTCAACAAATTGAAAAAGATAAAACAACTCAATGGAGAAAAACAGCTCAAACAAAATGAGAAAAAACTTGAGCAGCCATTTTACAAAAGAGACTATCAGCATGGACATAAGTACATGAAAATATATTCCATATGATTAGTTATCATGGAAAGGCAAATTAAAAAAACACAATGTAATATCAGTACACACTTATTGAAATGGCTAACATGAAAAGAATTGACAATATGAAGTGGTAGCCAGAATATGGATCAACTAGAACTGGAACTTCCATATACACTAACAAAAATGTAAATTGTTACAACCACTTTGAATCACTCTACTAAAACCCCCTCTATGACCTAGGAGTTTCAGTGCTAGGTATATGAGAGAAATGCACGAATATTGCAGATCTGTACAAGGTTGGCCATAGCAGTTTTCTTCCTAATAGCCGGAAATAACTCGAATATCTGTCAAGGGAGAATGGATAATTAAATTGTGGTATATTCAAATAGTGGAATAATACAAACAATAAAAAAGAACTGATAACATGGATTAGTATAGTAGACATGATATGTAACAAAAAAAAGCCAGACACAAAATTGAAGTAAGCTGTATGATTCTACTTCTACGAACTTCTGGGACAGATAAAATAATCTGTGGTGGCGGGTACAATAGAGGAGCACAATGGAGTGTCCTGGGGAGAAGAAATATTCTACATCTTGATCTGGGCAGTGGCTACATAAGTAATACACATGTTAACATTCATTGGGCTATATATACTTTTGGTTTTGCACTTTAGTCTCTGAATGTTAAAACTCAAAAAAAAAAAAAACTTTAATAAAACAGAAAAATTTACAGGAATATATTTTCACTGAAAGATTCAAACAACACTGAAATAGAGAGACTAAGCCATTAGCCTTACCTCTTTCCCATCTCTCATTCTTGCTGTCCTCCCTAAAAGAAAAAATCCATTAAGTGATCCTACTTCCAAATCATTTTTATGCATTTACATGCACATATATGTGTAATATTTTAAAATCCATGGTTTATAATAATTTTATTTTTAGCCTAAAAATTCATCTCTCAGCCCTTTTTGTTGAATACAGATCAGTTTCATTTTAATAGCTAGATAGTATTCTATTGTATCAATATAACATAATTGAATATTTTCCCTACTAGCGGATATACAAATTATTTCAAATTTTTCATTATTTGAAACAATGATGCAACAAACTTTCTTAAACTTTCCTGGTGCACACAAACAAATATTTTTTGTGCATATGAACAATTAATTTTGTTTAGCTAAAACAGCAGAAACAAAACTGTTGAGAAAAGAAAATTGTAGAGTAAAAATTTTGGTAAATTCTGCTAAACTGCTTTCTAAGAAAGTCTTACAAATTACATTCTGACCAACTATATATGAAAATACCTGTTTCCACACATCTTTAATAAACACTAGATATTATCAATCTCTTAAAAAGTTACCAGTTCTAAGGGGAAAAAACGTAATTCTTTGTTATTTTAAATTATTTTTATTCATTATTTAAATTTCTTCTTATTGAAGTGGTTATTTAGATCCTTGGCACATGTCTTTATTAGGTTGTTTACATTTTTTCTTATCAATTTTGGAGTGTTCCTTATTAAATGTAGTAATACATATTTTGAAAATATTTCCTGTTTGCCACTTCTTTCTTTTTCTTATTCCATAGCATTAGCCAGGACTCTCAGAACAATACTGAAAAAACTTTAGTGGGAAATCTTGTAATATTTTATTAGGTATGATGCTTTTAACTCAGATGGTAAAAGAATCTGCCTGCAATGCAAGAGACCCATGTTTGATCCCTGCGTTGGGAAGATCCCTTGGAGAAGGGAATGTCAACCCCCTCCAGTATTTTTGCCTGGAGAATTCCATGGACAGGGAAACCTGGCAGGCTATGGTCCATGGGGCTCCAAAGAGTCAGACACAACTGAACAACTAACACATACACATAAATTGTGTATGCAGATATCTTTTATTAAAACAAAGAAGTTTCTTTCTACTACTGGTTTGCAAAAGTCATTTTCTTTCTAATCAAAAATATATGTCAAATTGTATCAAATGTTTTTTGCATCTGTGAAGATAATTGTATCACTTTATTTTTAATGTAATGATTTGCATTAATATATTCTGAATTTCGAAGCAGTTTTGAATACCTTAGATAAATCCTTCTTAGTTGTGACATTTAAAAAATACATTTCTGGATTCATCCTACTAATACTTAAGACACCTAAATATGTGTTCATAAGTGAATGTATGCTTTTTTTAATCAGTTTTAAATTTCAGGCCACTTTTTCCAAGGCTTCGGATTGCTAAAATCAGTATAGCATGTTCCTTACTTATAGAACCTTCTTTGTTTGGTGTCCTTTTATGAGAGAGCTTCGAATACCTTTTCAGTGTTCTCAGTGTTCGTATTGTTGCTTGTTGTTTTAAGGTGAACACTCCTCCATGGGTCAATTTTGGTGATTTCTGTTTTCCAGAAAATTTTTTAGTCTAGATTTTTCTGATTTATTATCTTAAATTTAGAATTTATCTCAGACTTTTAAAGAATCTACTCTCTACTTCTAATGTCCCTTCATTTCAAATGTTGATAATTCTTTTTTTAAAAAATTTGGTTAGACATATTAGACTTTTTATATTTTTGGTTCTTTTCAGTTTTATTAAAATTTACTCATTTGATTCATTTCTGTTTCTTTCTTTAGTAATACTTTCCTGGTATGCTTAAATTTTTCTCTCTTTAGCTTCTTGAGCTATATGTATGATTTGCTTCTATTCACTCTTTTCTTATTTTCTAATGTATGCATCCAAGGCTATATATTTTTTCTGAGTATGTATAGGTTTTGAATTGTATTGATCTCACCGTTCTTCTTGTTGTAGTGGTTAAATACACTGGCTCCAGACTATACTGCTGCTGCTGCTGCTGTTAAGTCGCTTCAGTCGTGTCTGACTCTGTGCGACCCCAGAGATGGCAGCCCACCAGGCTCCCCCGTCCCTGGGATTCTCCAGGCAAGAACACTGGAGTGGGTTGCCATTTCCTTCTCCAATGTGTGAAAGGAAAAGTGAAAGTGAAGTCACTTTAAATCCCAACTGTCATCTATGTGCCCTTGGGCAGGTTATTTAACAGAGTTTTGTGTTTCAGTTCCTCATCTGTGAAAAGAAATGATAAAGCAATCAACTTCTCAGGATTATTGCGATAATAAAATGAGGCAATCCAAGTAGATCACTCAGCACAAAACTGGTTATATAATAATGTTGAATAAATTTTGGTATCATTATTTTTAACTAATCAATAACTTCATTTTACATTTCTTTTCTCTACAGTTATTCTAAGTTAAAGATGTGGGTTTTTATTTCCAAGTTATAAAAATTGTATTCTTTTGTTTACTAATTTCAAATTTTATTTCAGTGTGATCAAAGAATGTGAACTGAATGATTTCTTATCTGGGAATTATTAACATTTTCCTTGTGTTTTAGAAGGTAGTTAATGTTGCATGTGTGTTGAAAGAGATTATGCATTCACCATTATAGTATACAAAGTACTTTACACCTATTCAGTCAAGTTTCTTTATTGTGTTATTCAAATCCTCACTACTCTTGCTTACTTTTTTCCTACTTCATCAGTCAGTTTTTGAGTTGAAGTCTTCCAAAATAGTTGTATATTTTTCATTCCTATCTGTATTTCTAACAGTTTTTACTTCATATATTATAAACATGACTTTTGGTGTTATATTGTCAGGTTTGTAAAGATTCATTATTAATTGGCCTTCGTATGATTTGTTAACATAACTGTTCTTTATCTTGTCAAATCCTCTTTAACTTAAATTCCTTTTATTTTTTTGGTCTGACATTAAAATGTAACCACACTTGTTATCTATTTTTAGTTATTAGGCTTATTTATCTTTGTACATTCTTTTATTTTCAAACTTCTTTTTAAATGTATTTCTTCTAAATATCTTATGACGAGACATGTTATTATTTTACAAAATTTGAAATTTTCTGTCTTTGCTTAGGAAATTATATCCATGTGTCATATATTTTGATCACTGGTGATTTGACATTTTTCCTGCCATGTGGTTGTGTGTGTTTTACACACTTTCAGAACTTCCCTCTTATCTCTTCATCACACCTTGTCTCTGCCATCTTTATGTTGTCTTCATCCAAAACAGAAGTGGCCTACAGGCCAAATTTGTCCTGCAATACCCAGCTGTGAATGTGACTGGTGATAGAAGCAAGGTCCAATGCTGTAAAGAGCAATATTGCACAGGAACATGGAATGTCAGGTCCATGAATCAAGGCAAATTGGAAGTGGTCAAACAAGAGATGGCAGAGGTGAATGTTGACATTCTAGGAATCAGCGAACTAAAATGGACTGGAATGGGTGAATTTAACTCAGATGACCATTATATCTATTACTGTGGGCAGGAATCCCTTAGGAGAAACGGAGGAGCCATCATGGTCAACAAAAGAGTCCAAAATGCAGTACTTGGATGCAATCTCAAAAACGACAGAATGATCTCTGATTGTTTCCAAGGCAAACCATTCAATATCACAGTAATCCAAGTCTATGCCCCAACCAGTAATGCTGAAAAGCTGAAGTTGAACAGTTCTATGAAGACCTACAAGACCTTTCAGAACTAACACTCAAAAAAGATGTCCTTTTCATTATAGGGGACTGGAATGCAAAAGTAGGAAGTCAAGAAACACCTGGAGTAACAGGCAAATTTGGCCTTGGAAT
>SJYV01010635.1:332966-387344 GCA_006410875.1 Neotragus pygmaeus | reverse complement strand
GACTCGGGGGTGGCTCTGCCAGCCCTTGTGCCCGGGCTGCCAGGGACAGAGGCCAGCGCGCTGCAACACAGGATCAAGAACTCCATCTGGTAAGAGGATCCTCCATCGCTGGGGTAGAAAAGCCCAGGCACATTTCTGCTGCAAAGAGGGTGGGGGGCGGCGGGCTGGGGAGCGGAGGAGGAGGCTGATATATTCATTGAATGTGGGTCTCTCGAAGTCGGGTGCGTATTTATAGGATCTCTGGAGGTGTGGGGACTTTGCATCAGTCCCTGGGCTCCTGAGCCAGAAAATGCTTTTACCCCCTCCTCAATTGCAAGTGCAGTTGAATAAGTCATATGTGTTTTTCACTTATGTGTAAGAGGAATATGGGTCGAAATTAAGTCATGTTGCATGATGATAGCATGAATTTTAGAAATGTGAAATGTGTTTACTTCTATTTGCAGTCATACTGGGAGGAAGCAGTGTATTGTGAATTTTCACCAAACAGACATTGTGCATAAGACTATTAATATGCAGCACAAAACCTAATGTGTCTCTTTCTTTCAGTTGGCTTAGCTGCTGTTTCTGGATGTTTTTGCCTTCTTTATTCTGAGATTAAATTTCTCTTCCAGGGACCTTAATCTTTTTGCCTTGATTGTGAAGAAAGGGTTTCTGTAGTATGAGACATTTTAAGGTGGTAGTTTACACTGTAAAGTGATTTTCTAATTTTAAAGGATGCTTTAATTTAAAATAAATGTGTTGCCATTTCGTGTCTTTTTTAAGAAACCTTGGATGAAATATCCTTTGCTATTCTTGTACTTTATTGTATAAGAATTTGTAATATTTCAACATTAGATTAAACTCTGAAAGACTGGTGGCAATCTTTTAATAATTAAATACACTGAGTTAAGTCTATCCTCTGTTAGAGCCATTGGAAATATTCTTGAAACATGAACTTGCATTATTTTTGTAGGATTCTTCATTAACTGACATGTTATAAAAAGTGTAGTGCTATTTTTTAAATGGAAAGCATTATTTGGAGTTTGGTCTAAGACTGCTTTTAATAGATGATTAAAAATAGAATTAAACGTGTTTTAAAAAGCCGTGATTTTATGAAATCTTACATGTTCATCACTGATTATGATTACTGAAATATCAAATCTCCTTACTTTTTATATTGTAATTAAAAAATAAATGTATCATAAGACAACTGGCATTGTAGTCCAGTATTTACACACTTAAAAACAGTGACAATTTTTAAATGCACAATTGAAGTTTGTTATATAGTAATTTTCATTAATTTCTTGGCACACATCCATATTGTCATGATGCTAATATGAAGTAGGTCAGTGCAGGCTTTAATAGTTTGATACTGCACAATATTTGGCAGCTGAGTATCTTGCTTTCAGTTTTCATTTTTAAATGAAGTTTAAATATTTTTAAAAGAGAATTTTTTAGGGTTGGCAATAGTCATGTTGTCGCAATTTGAATAGGTCAGATAAATAGGATTGTATGTGTGTGTGTGTGAGAGAGAAGGGTTTATTCTTCGATGGATGCCCTCACCCCCTTTTTAGAGCTATAATATAAAGGAAGAGATACTCAGTATCCTGATTATCATCAAGATTTTCAGAAACCAGGTTTCTTCCCCCTAACTTAATGTTACCAGCGTCTCTGAAGTCTGAATTGAGCACTTTGGTTTTTACATTCAGGTAAGGGACATTCAAGTTAAAGGACTAAAATATTTTAAGAAAGGCAAATTTTGAAAGTTGAATTAATAATTATGTTTTGATTTATTGTGAGAACAATAGGAGAAAGGAGAGTTCACCTTATATTTTTAAAGTATGAGTAAGTTGTATAGGCAGCAGGCTGAAGTGTTTGAATAATAATGTAGTGGAGTGCTCTTTTGGTAAATCATGTGATTTAATTATTCTTTAATTGATCATTTACATTTACACATCTATTACAACTTAACTGCGCTGATTTTAATGTGAGGAAAACTTCTAAAGTACAGTGTACTTCAGTTTTTGGTACTTTGAAAAAACAAAATGACAACAAACACCTTAATCCCCAAATGTACAATTTTATAACTTCATTTTAAAATTGTACTGGCACACTAGCATTTAATTTTCAGCTTTAGAAATCCTATTTGCAAAATTATTTATTTATATTTAAAACTTTAAACATTCGTGGATCATAAACAGTATTAGTGGCTATATTTATGTATAGCCTCATAGCCCCTCCTCCACAACACTGGATGTATGTTATTCATTAAGTGACTATATAAAATAAAGACATTACAAAGTGAAAGCTCTTTTACTCCCATCTCCTCCTAAGAAATAGTATGTGTATGTTTATGTATAAAATTAAAATGACTTAATAGATAAGATTGCAGTTATTTAGATATCTCATTTCACATTTATTGAAGCAACAGTATCTTTTTACCAATTATTTTGTCACTTGATAATGTTCTGAAAGATTATCAGTTTTGGACTATGTCCTGTATCAACCTTTGGTATCTCTACTAATGAGACTTTAAAATTACATTATACAGAAGTGTGGTACTTAATAATTATCAAATGAGCTTTGCATGTAGGTTGATCATAGTTTCTAAATTATTGGACTTCATGTCACAAACAAGTCTGAACTTGTCCTCATATTTATCTGTTCATAATTAATCTATTCTGTTCATTAAAGTAAAATACTGTTAGATGAAAGTATGTCCATGGTTATTTCAAGCATTAAATGAGTGTTTGGAAAAAATATTAAGTATTCAGAGTTGAAATCATGATGTTAATGATTTAACATCAGGAGCCATATTTCTTAAGATTTGTAAATACGTGTTTTTCAAGATAGTTATACAAAATAAAGTTACTAACTTGTTAGTGTTGTAATATTTGTATAATATATTTATGGGTACCTTCGGCTTAAGTCCAAGGTAATGAGCATGCACCTTTCTTGATCTCATTCCCACTTCATAGACAGAGATCCAAGTCACTTCCCTTACACAGCTCACTTGAGAATTATTTTCAGAGGTATGTTTTAATACTGAATAGGCTATACAATTTTTATATTTTGTAAATAATAGAAAATAATTCTGTTATAAACTTTTCATTAAAAAAGGTAAGCTAGTAACTTGCATTTTTTTTTCCCTAAATAAAGACTCATACTGGCCACCTAAAACAAAGCCACAATCTAACCTCACTGTACAGCCTCACTGTGTAACTTACATTGCACTCCTCTTTGGTTACCGAAGTAAGTTTTTCCTTCCTCTTATCTACCAGTGTCTTCATAGTTGTTTTTTTTTTAAATTTGTATTTTAGACCAAAAAACCCTGTGATTTTCTTTCCCTTTAAAAAGTAGTTTTTCTTGAAACCCTGATAGAATAAAATTACTGTGGAAAAATTGCATTTGAAATCTCTCCTGCCTGTTTGTGATTAGTTATGTTTAAGAATAATCATGGTTGGGAGTGATTAACATATTTGAAATTAGATGGTATTATAGATGACAAATCTTTACCAATAAATTCAAAAGAAAGCCTGATGTTCCATTGTTCTAATACTGTATTTACCCAACAAATTCAGAAATTCTTAAAAGTATTACTTATTATCCATTATTATTTTTATTTATATACCTCTGTTTGCAAGACCAAAAGCAATCCTATATGATGTGTTATTCNCATTGTAGAAAATGTTCTAATACTGTATTTACCCAACAAATTCAGAAATTCTTAAAAGTATTACTTATTATCCATTATTATTTTTATTTATATACCTCTGTTTGCAAGACCAAAAGCAATCCTATATGATGTGTTATTCTACTCACTTTATGGCAGGAGATAAATTGAGTGACAGGGAAGCTATAGGATTCCTCTGATTTCGTTATCAGATGCTAGAAGTAGTACTGTGGCTATAGTTCCTTGTCTTTATTTAATCGTGTAAATCATACAGAGGTCTGAATCTGGTACATTTTGGATTTAGAATTGAAACCCAAATTGAGCAGCTTATTTCTTAGTTGCAGTAAGCAAAGTATGGCAATCCATAAGTTTTTCAGCAAAGTGTGGCGATCCATAAGTTTTCTTCTTAGTGCCATATTTGTCCTATTTTCTGTCCCTGTGAAAGAACTCAGTAGTTCAGTTTTGTCCTTGGTTCTGGTTTAGGCAATTTTTAGCTGTCTAAGAAATAGTTATTGTTTCTTCTACTGCAGTGGAAAACATTTACTATAAAGCTCATGACTTTAGAGTTTACTTTAACCATAAGCCTAGGATTTTCATTTTGCTTTAAAATTAGAGACTGACTAGCAGTAAATCATCTGGCTTTTAAATATTTTGAGTAGTTGTTTCACATGCTACCTGCCCTGAGTTCAGTCTGTCTTCCATACCCACACCAAAAATTTAGAGTTCTTTTGGCTTGTCTATATTGAGGCCAGCTGTGATGGTGCATCCTAGCACTGTTTCTGGTTCCATAAAGAAGGCAGTTCCTTGCTCTCCTCTATAATCTAAAACCAATGAAAATGTCTTCCTCTGTTATTCAGAAAGCAAGTTAAACAGTTTCAAGCCCCTCAACTTTACGGCCTTATTTAACTTAGGTAATGGATATATGTGTGTATATAAATTGACCAATTGGCTCTCCCCAGTGAGAGGTGTCTTGAATGATGTAATGTGCATAACTGATTTGGTTTCTGTCTCACTATTAGTTTTTGGTATTATTGAGGGAAATGAACTTCACATTGGTAGAAAGACAGTAGTATAGCTTATTGTTGTTAAAGATGTTTTGAAGAAAAGCTTAGGTTGAATCACTTTATATTAGAAAAATGTTACACACTAAAATTATACAAATGAAAATAATTAAAATGAGCATTGTCATTCACTTAAATTTTAACAAGAACAGTGTGTTAAGTGCTCACCTGAGTACCTGCTGTATATAAAGTAGTATGCTAGAGACTGGCATTTGAGGAATGCCCATTCACTTGTAATATTAACCTTGTAATGTTAACCTAAGCAATAATGTGTACCAAAACCTCTTTTATTCAGTTCAGGGCCAGGGAATGAGGTGACAAGTGCTAAAGCATGGAAAAAGTAAATCCCTTAGTTTCCTTGTGGATAAAATGCAAAATTTATACCAGATGACCTTGCAATTTCCTTTAGCTTAAATTTCTATGACTCTGTTACAAAATTAATATTGAAAGCAATAGAAAGTATACCATAAGTACAGAGAAAGACTAACATTTAACTAATCAGCAGTCAGCAGAATATTTTCACTGGACAAATTACTAGGTCTTGCTGGTGTTTCCTTGGGTGCTGGCCCGTGAGGACTACCTGAAGGTGTGATTCACTTGTTACCTTGTTGAAGACTTCTCTTACGTGAGATTCACTCTGCAAATATTTACTGAGCATGTATTATGTTTAAGGTATTCTAAGAGCTGTTGTTAATTATGCAGAAATATGTAAGACTATGTAGTACTCCCTGTTGTTGGGAAGTTTACTAGTTGTAAAGTTTACTAGTTGTAAGTTTACTAGTTTACTAGTTGTTGGTTAAGAGGTTGCACTAGGAGGTTGTTTGTGTGATTGTTTTATTTATAAAGAGGTGCTCAATACTTATAAGCACCTCATAGGAACTTTTTTCCTGTAGTAATATTTTAAGGCAGTGGTGAGTGTTAATAAGCTTTGTATTCTCTTCAGAATAGTTGAGTGTTGAGTTGAGCTTCACAGCTTTATTCATCAAGGGTGGACATTTTAATTCATAGTTGTGACTGAGTGTTCTTTATAATTACTATAAAGTACAAGACAATAAAATACTCTGACCAAACTATCCAGTGCCTCCTTTTGGTCTTTTTAGTTGCTTTCTCATCTGCTTCGTTGAGAGTTCTAAGAGTTCAGGTTAAAGATGAGCAGTACGGACCAATAGGAGGAAGACTCTTCCAGTCCTGGGCAGAATATTAAACAAGGAACAATAAGCCTTAATGCACTTGATTGCTGACTCTGAGATTAAGATAGTTAACACTTAACCTTATCCTACATGAATACAAACTTTAAAACATTATTTAATTCCTCTTTCTTGAGACATTTACTTTTTTCTGTTTCGTGGACTGTATACTTCCTATTTGTAAGAGGAAATAGAAAACAATGAGGTTTGCCTAATTATGCACCTCTATCAGGCATCTATTACAGGAGCTCCTGTATATATTAGAAGAATGTGTGGGAGGTAAGCTTTTATATCTTAGAACAAACAGAAAACATCCAGATATATTCCTTGCTATTTGCATGCTATTTGGTTTCTTGATTCAAAGAGTGAGAGGTCAGAGTGACAGATTCCAATCTGTTATGTTTTGGAATTTGGGGAAGCAAAAGTCTATATGCTGTGAAATGCCATCTCCTCCAAATAGCTTTATCTTGAAAAAAAATTACCTGAACCCATTCCTGTTCTGGATTTGAATAGGAAGGGTTCAGAGAGCAAAAGATACCTTTACACTCATCGTGACACAAGATTCAAAGTGACTGGAACTTGCCAATGCTACAAATCTGATTGATGAGTGATGCTTACCAAAGGCATGGGAATAGGACATGATGGCACATATGCCTATAGTTACCACCCCTTTTCTTTCTGAAATCTGTGATTTTTAGAATTTGAGCTTGATTATAGGCAAAACATCAGAACTATTGGTTATCCTGGAGGGTGGTCCCTAGAGCTTTATAGGATGGCTGCCAGCTTTGATGTCTGATTTTAAGATTCCTTAAGCATGGAGAACACTTGGGTTTGTGTTTTTCGATCTTTTCTTGTCATTTTATTTTTCTATGACTTGCCTAGTTTGATCATCTTTAACTGCCAGGTGGCTTCAAGATGGGAACAGGGAATTACTATATTAAGTGGCTACTTCAGTTTGTATTATCCATAAGCCTTATCTTTGCTTTTATTGTCTTGTTTTTCTGCTTAGGTCTGTGCAGGTTTTTTTTACCTGCTACCTTAAAAAGCCATTTTGTTTTTCTGATGACGCATTTTAACTTTAAGATCCAACTCATGTGCCTCTGCTTCCATGAAACTTCTCCCCGCTCCTGAGGAACAATGATCTAAGGTGTATAAATTAATTTTTTTCATTAATTTAGACTGGCCTTACCTGAGATAAATCCATTTTAGTGACTTTTAACTGAATTTAAATGAAATATTCTCATTTTCCAATATGTAAAGTTTATAGAAATTCAGAGACTGGATATACCTGAAACAGAGCAACCACTGCATAATTAGTAGTTTACAATGTGACAGTAAAATACTATTTGTATATGGAATAGCCAAGAACATGCTGTTGTTTTGCAATATACATAATATTTTAAAAATGTAATTGAATAAGAATGTCACTTCAGTGATATCTTGCTTACAACAAAGCTGGTGCTTCTGGGAGGTTGGGAAATGTATTAGAACAAGGTGCTTCAGTTAAACATAAGTGAATACTTCCTTACTTTGATTGCATTCATTAGATTTATTAATTTGCATTTGTGTAAAAGCAATCTATGATCAAAAAATTAACTGTCAGATTATTAAATGCATGATCCCTTTTTCTAAAACAGAAGATATTAGCAAGCATTATTTGGGCAAATTCTGTACACACGAGTTTCAAAAAAGTGAGAAAATCAATGCCTTTCCTATGTTTACATAATCAATTCAATGCCCATTTATTTTAATGTCTAGTACATACTGGCATAAGTAAGTGTTAGTCACTCAGTCGTGTCGGAATCTTTGCGACCCCAGGCTGTTCTGTCCATGGATTTTCCAGGCAAGAATACTAGAGTGGGTTGCCATACTTTTCTCAAGGGGATCTTCCCGACCTAGGGATTGAACCTGGGTCTGTTGTATGGCAGGCAGATTCTTTACTGTCTAAGTCACCAGGGAAGCCCACATACAAGCCTAGGAAGATTAAAAAGATTAAAAAGCAGTAAGACACTAGCTCTGCCTCACATTCACCCTTTGTGTGTAGTCATATGCAACAGAATTGAATTTAATAAAGGTTAGATTTTGTGAATGCAGTGATGATGTAATCAATGGTATAAACAAATACAGAATTTAGATGAATGAGAGATTCCGTGAGGACATAATAGTTTTATTGTCAAAATGTAGGAACATGGCCTTAACAAAATCAAAGGTTTGGCTTCTGATCCAAATACATTTAATAGTTTGCTTACTCAGTTCAGTTCAGTCGCTCAGTCGTGTCCGACTCTTTGCGACCCAATGAACTGCAGCACGCCAGGCCTCCCTGTCCATCACCAACTCCCGGAGTCCACCCAAACCTATGTCCATCGAGTCAGTGATGCCATCCAACCATCTCATCCTCTGTCGTCCCCTTCTCCTCCTGCCCTCAATCTTTCCCAGCATCAGGGTATTTTCAAATGAGTCAGCTCTTCACAGCAGGTGGCCAAAGTATTGGAGTTTCAGCTTCAACATCAGTCCTTCCAATGAACACCCAGGACTGATCTCCTTTAGGATGGACTAGTTGGATCCCCTTGCAGTCCAAGGGGCTCTCAAGAGTCTTCACCAACACCACAGTTCAAAAGCATCCATTCTTCGGCACTCAGCTTTCTTTATAGTCCAACTCTCACATCCATACATGACCACTGGAAAAACCACAGCCTTGACTAGACGGACCTTTGTTGACAGAGTAATGTCTCTGCTTTTGAATACNGGGTGGTGTCATCTGCCTATCTGAGGTTATTGATATTTCTCCCAGCGATCTTGATTCCAGCTTGTGCTTCATCCAGCCCAGCTTTTCTCATGATGTACTCTGCATATATACAGCCTTGATGTACTCCTTTTCCTATTTGGAAATAGTCTGTTGTTCCATGTTCGGTTCCAACTGCTGCTTTCTGACCTGCATAGAGATTTCTCAAGAACCAGATCAGGTGGTCTGGTATTACCATCTTTTTCAAAATTTTCCACAGTTTATTGTGATCCACACAGTCAAAGGCTTTGGCATAGTAAAGAAGGAATAGCTGTTTTTCTGGAACTCTCTTGCTTTCTCAGTGGTCCAGCAGATGTTTGCAATTTGATCTCTGGTTCCTCTTCCTTTTCTAAAACCAGCTTGAACATTTGGAAGTTCATGGTTCACATATTGCTGAACCCTGGCTTGGAGAATTTTGAGCATTACTTTGCTAGAGTGTGAGAAGAGTGCAGTTGTGCAGTAATTTGAACATTCTTTGGCATTGCCTTTCTTAGAGATTGGGATGAAACTGACCTTTTCCTTTCCTGTGGCCACTGCTGAGTTTTTCAAATTTGCCGGCATGTTGAGTGCAGCACTTTCACAGCATCATCTTTTAGGATTTGAAATAGCTCAACTGGAATTCCATNCCATGATCCAGTGGATGTTGGCAATTTGATATCTGGTTCCTCTGCCTTTTCAAAACCAGCTTGAACATCTGGAAATTCACAGTTCACATGCTGTTGAAGCCTAGCTTGGAGAATTTTTAGCATTACTTTCCTAGCTTGTGAGATGAGTGCAATTGTGCAGTAGTTTGAGCATTCTTTGGCATTGCCTTTCTTTGGGATTGGAATGAAAACTGACCTTTTCCAGTCCTGTGGCCACTGCTGAGTTTTCCAAATTTGCTGGAATGTTGAGTGCAGCATCATCTTTCAGGATTTGAAATTGCTCAACTGGAATTCCATCATCTCCACTAGCTTTGTTCGTAGTGATGCTTCCTAAGGCCCACTTGACTTCACATTCCAGGATGTCTGGCTCTAGGTGAGTGATCACACCATCATGATTATCTGGATCATGAAGATCTTTTTTGTACAGTTCTTCTGTGTATTCTTGCCATTTTGCTTACTGGAGTTCTTTATTCCCACTATCAGGAATTAATTGATGATAGTAACCCTTGCCAGTAATGAGACTAATTAGAGGAGAACAGTTTAGGACAAAATTTGCTTGACTGAAGAGTAGGGTTTTCACCCATCACAATCCTCTCATCTAAATTTTAACGCACAAAGGTAGAATCAATAATATAAAGTAGTAATAAAGAAGAAAACAATGAAGGTGGGTGAAGCTGGGCCAGGGGACCAGAACTGTTCTGATAGCAGTCTTGGCAAGGAACTGTGTATCCTGAATTGACTCAGTGAATGATGCTACTTCATGAAGAGGATTAGAATATTTAATGTGGGGTCCCTCATGTATCTCATTCAGCCCATATCTTGGCTCCTATATCTTGGCACCTATATCTATGTACTTTTCTATCATTGGAGGCAGTTTGCTTTCCCCTTTGGATTCATGTGTGTCCATATATTTAGGGAATTTGTTTTTTAACACATACCCCTTTTCTGTCAGCATCATCAAACTGTTCTTTTCCATAGGCTGCTTTTTCTGTGACTTTATACATGGTTAGGACTTCCTTAAGTCAGCAGAAAGCAACCTTGGAGCTTTTGCAGTAAATCAAACAGTTGATCTCTGAAAAACCTAAGGAGCTCATTTGTAGTTGTAAGAAAAAAGTCATTAGGTAAATGAAGAATATAAATGCTCATTTTAAAGAAAGAGTAACATAAACTATTAACAAATATTCAGAAATCTTTACTTGCAATGATGAACACAAATATAGCAGAAAAGTACTGATTTTCTGACTACTAAGAAAGGATTTGAGAAATATAATAATCATTGCTAGCCAGTCTTACTATTTCCTTATCCCTTTACCTTCCTCTAGTCCCTTAGATACTCCATTGTATGATATGCAAGCCCACTCAGATTTTTGGTGGATTAAGTTTGAACATATATTTTAAATGCGTTAACTGTGCCTGCACTTAGGTGGTGGAACAATGTGTGATTTTTTTTCCCCACTCTGCTTTGTTATTTTCTCCAAACTTTTGAAAATGAGCAAATATTTTTAGTTTGAAAAAATATCCAAAGAAATAAATTAATGCCCTTTGTCTACCCTGCTGTTGCCTCTTGCTGCTATCTTTCCTTCAGATCTTTTTTCTGTCTTACCCTTTTTAATTCCTGCAGTCTGGCTTCCTGCTCTCCTTGCCAATTCAGTGACCTTTATTTGAGTCTTTATTTTTCATTTTGTCTATAACTTTTATTCTTATTAAGATTGCTTCATACTTGGGAAATTTTCATTCATTCATTTTTGAGAGTCACCTTTGGATCAGCTACTCAGAGGCCAGGCATTAGGGATTCCATGAGCAAGGATGTAGGATCTCTGATTTGGTAACATTACTTCTTCTGATTAATGTTTTATCTTTTCTGTGTATTTCCTCTAGATGCTTTTTAATTATTAATATCCAAACACTTATTTCTCAGCCTTGCATTCTTTTTTTCTTTTTGTATCTTTGCTAAAGTCAAGAAATAGGCTGATAAGACAGCTCTAACAACATCTGCTCATTTATTTGCCAGAGTATAGGTTGCCCCCAGTGTCATCTTAAACTTGGCCTTTTCACGCTAACCCTTCTTCTGTGCTATGATACCTTGCCACTTCAATTTGCTTTCCTTTCCAGTTACTCGAGTCCTTTGGTAACAGATATCACTGTTCCTTCATTCTGTCAGGCTAGCAGTATTGGTTCATATTTGATTTTGCTCTCTTATCCCTTACCCAGAATTTAAACATATTGCCAAGTTTGCCTTGTCACTTAAGTTTTTCCCTATCTTCCCATTTCTACTGCCAGGACCATAGTTAAGTGCTTTACCATCTCATTCCTGGATTATTACAGCAGCAAAATAGCTGTTCTCTTCCCCTAGCCTTTCCCCTCAACTCAAGTATGCTGTATATTGCTTCCAAACTAAGTCTTCTCAAGCATCTTTTTTCATGTAATCCCCTTCTAAAACTTATAGTAATTTCATCTTGCCTGCGGTATCGTGTCTGAGTGTTTGTCAGGTTTCAAAGGCCTGTGTAGGGACTTCTCTGGTGGTCCAGTGGTTAAAAATCCACCTTCCATTGCAGAGGACGTAGGTTTGATCCCTAGTCAAGGAACTAACATCCCACATGACTTGGGGCAAATAAGCCCATGCACTTGAACTACTGAGCCTGAGCACCAGAACTAGAGAGAAGCCAGCATACTGCAAGAGAGATTGCATGTGCTGCAACTAAGGCTCAATTCAGGCAAATAAATAAATTTTTTCTAAAAAAAAAAAAAGCCTGTGTAATCTAGTCCTGTGCAATCCATTCAATGCTGTTCCTTACTGTTTGCAAGCATTTGATCCGCTTTAGTACAGGAGGCACTTTTCTATTTGCCTTATATCTTGTGGTCCTGCTTTGTATCATTTCTAGAATCTCTACTCCCCTGTATCCAAATCCTGCTTAATTACATTTCAACTAGCTTGAAGTCATGTCTCAAGTCATTGTACTATTCATCATTCTTTAGTTCACCTATGCTTTTTCTTGACCTCATTTCATATATTGAGGTCTGTACAATTTAGCAGTCAGTGTTAATTTTTTCCTATGCTGTTTATTATTATTACTAGTTTCCTATTCCATTTTATTACTATTATTATTATAGGTCTTCTTGCCTTGTGTGGGCTTTCTCTAGTTGTGGTGTGTGGGTTTCTCTTGTTGCAGTGTGTGGGTTTAGTTGCCCTGTAGTGTGTGGACTGTTAGTTCCCAAACCAGGGATTAAACCCACATCCCCTGCATTGGATACTGAATTATTAACCACGAGACCACCAAGGGAGTCTTGCCTGTGCTGTTTAATAAAGAACAAGTTCTTTGAAGCTAAGAGCAACCTCTTTTGCATCTTTTTATTTCTCATGTGACAATAGGTACTATTGCATACCATTTTGTTTACTATATTCTTAAAGATAATTTGTTTTTTATACATATTAATGTTTCTATATTTGATATATTTAATGTCTTTATTTTCACCCCAAACAAGTTACTAAACTCATGCTGCATTTTATATAATAGAGGCATTATATCAGTTGCTTTTTTAAAATTATATTGGTGAAACTGGAAAAAATCATGTATTTTGAGTTTCAGTTCTACTGGTCAGATATTTTTTACCATATTTAGATTTTTTTTAATGTATATATCAAGTGAGATATACTCATATAAGTATCTCATTTAAAAAGTGTTGAGCAGAACTTCCCTGGTGACTCAGTGGTAAAGAATCCTCCTGCCAGTACAGGAGACACAAGTTCAATGCCTAATCCAGGAAGATCCTACATGCTGTGGAGCAACTAAGCTACATTTGCCACAACTGTTGATCCTGTACTCTAGAGCCCAGGAGGCATAACCGCTGAAGCCCTCACACCCTAGAGCCCATGCTCTGCAACAGAGAAGACACCTCCATGAGAAGCCTGCACACCGCAAATAGACAGTAGCTTCTGCTCACCACAACTGAGGAAAAGCCTGAGCAGCAATGAAGACAGCACAGCCAAAAATAAATAAATAAAATTATTTAACAGAAAATACTGAGCAGGTAACTACTACATAGTTAAGTAGCCTTTCATGAATCAGTGTACAGGAGTACACTGACGCTGAGCAACTCGGGTATGAACTGGGCAGGTCTACATTTGTGTGGAATTTTTTCAGTAAATGCATGATACGGTACTACACCCAATGGTTGGTTGATTCCGTGATGTAGAGGCACAGACACTTAGGGTGACTGTGTAAAGTTTTACTCAGATTTTTGATTGCATGGGAGTAGGCATCCTTGACCTCTATATTCAGAGGTCAACTGCATTTAGTTAGGATTTTCTGGGCTGATCAGCTGTGTCCCAGCTTAGTTCCCAAGAGATCAACTTGGACTTTTGAAGATTCCCTTAACATTAAAGCTATCTCCCTGGAGATAGCTTCTTGTAAGTTTGGTCCTGGTGAAAGATTTGACCATCTTATTGTAGGAGCCAAGATCCAAAGCTAAAGTAACTTGCTGAGTCATAGCTAAAACCTGAAGACAGCAAAGGAAACCTGTGAGTGAAGGCAAGTAACTGAGGGAGGTGGATTTAATTGGGAATTAAGGAGGGAATGACCAAAATAGGAAAATAATTCTGAGGACCTGAAGTGTTTGCAATTCATAACCAGGCTACTCTGCTGAGCCTGTTTATCTGACATAGAATCTTTTTTGTTTATTTGGTCTGATATTCTTTCAGAGAGGTACAGCAATTAGTTTATCTTTAAAAGACCCTGTAAAAATAAAAAATAAAAAAATAAAAGACCCTGTAAGCTTTAAAATTGCATTTATATGATGCTACTTGGTTTGCTGAGTAGAGAAGAGAAGCAAACAGCAAAGGAGAAAAGAAAAGATGCATCCATCTGAATGCAGAGTTCCAAAGAATAGCAAGGAGAGACAATAAAGCGTTCCAAAATGATCAATGCAAAGAAGTAGAGTAAAACAATACAATGGGAAAGACTAGAGATCTCTTCAAGAAAATTGGAGATACCAAGGGAACATTTCATGCAAAGATGGCTACAATAAAGGACAGAAATGGTATGGACCTGACAGAAGCAGAAGTTATTAAGAAGAGGTGGCAAGAAAACACAGAAGAACTATACAGAAAAGATCTTCAGGACCCGGATAATCACGATGGTGTGATCACTCACCTAGAGCCAGACATCCTGGAATGCGAAGTCAAGTGGGCCTTAGGAAGCATCACTACAAACAAAGCTAGTGGAGGTGATGGAATTCCAGTGGAGCTATTTCAAATCCTGAAATATGACGCTGTGAAAGTGTTGTGCTCAATATGCCAGCAAATTAGGAAAACTCAGCAGTGGCCACAGGACTGGAAAAGGTCAGTTTTCATTCCAATGCCAAAGAATGCTCAAACTACTGCACAATTGCACTCATCTCACATGCTAGTAAAGTAATACTCAAAATTCTCCAAACCAGGCTTCAGCAATATGTGAACTAGATGTTCAAGCTGGTTTTGAAAAGGCGGAGGAACCAGAGACCAAATGGACANTGCCGGGGCTTCTAAGACCCTTTCGAGAAGGTGCTCTGTGGCTTCACCCCATTGAGAGGGCACCAGGTGCCTTCATGAACAGCACAAGCCCCATGTCAGGAGCTTTATTAGTTTTCTGTGTAAACCAAGGAATATCAGCCTCTTTCTCTCTCCTTTACTTTCTTATAGTAAACTGGTGGGACTCTGGACCACCAGGTTCCAGTCCATTAAAGGACCTCAACAACTAAGTATTCTTTAAGAATATGGTTTATAATGGCTACACAGTTTTCCATTCTATGAATCCACTGCAATTTAACACACATCTTTCCATTCAATAAGTTGGCTGTTTTCAATCTTTTGCTATTGTAAATAATGCTGTGATGAGTATCTTGGCAGTAACTTTTTTGTGGTTATCTCTAATTAATTTCCTAGGATAAATCCCTAAAAGGGATTACTGAGGGAAATGACATTGAACATCCTTAAGACTCTTAATACTACTATCAAATCTCCATCTCATATTAAATCTCTTTTAAAAGAAGGCAGAACAATGGAGGTTAAGCCAATCTTTTGTAAGCTGCTGAAAACAAATAAGTACCCTTTCACTCACACATATTCAATCAGATCACTGGAAGTTCAACCTCAAATTTAAGTGGAAAGATGATCACTATTCCTTTACTTTTAAATATTTGTCATAATATGGGCTTCCTAGATTTCCTTTGTCTTTTCTCACTTCTTTAAAAGGAGGAAACATTAATTTCATGTCAACTCTAATATTAACTTTTTCATACAGACCTAAATTTATGAGCACTTCTGGATTTAAACAGATTGGGGTACAATTCTAATCCAAGGCATTTACTAATTGTATGACCTCAGGTTAGTCACTTAATCCTTCTAAATGTGTTTCCTCATCTATAAACAGGGATAATGCTACCACTTATTTTTTATAACTGTTGGTTTGGATTAAATAAGAAAATAATATAAAGTGTGAAGTTCTTATTCTCAGCATATTGCTTGGCACAGTAAGCACTCATTATTATTTCAACAGCAGTGCCAAAGAAACTCAAACTGCCACCTCATGAGAAGAGTTGACTCATTGGAAAAGACTCTGATACTGGGAGGGATTGGGGGCAGGAGGAGAAGGGGACGACCGAGGATGAGATGGCTGGATGGCATCACCGACTCGATGGACGTGAGTCTGAGTGAACTCCGGGAGATGGTGATGAACAGGGAGGCCTGGCGTGCTGCGATTCATGGGGTCGCAAAGAGTCGGACACGACTGAGTGACTGAACTGAACCACACAATTGCACTCATCTCACACACTAGTAAAGTAATGCTCAAAATTCTCCAAGCCAGGCTTCTACAGGTATGTGAACCGAGAACTTTCAGATTTCCAAGCTGGTTTTAGAAAAGGCAGAGGAACCAGAGATCAAATTGCCAACATCCGCTTGATCATTGAAAAAGCAAGAGCCAGAAAAACATCTACTTCTGCTTTACTGACTATGCCAAAGCCTTTGACTGTGTGGATCACAATAAATTGTGGAGAATTCTTCAAGAGATGGGAATACCAGACCACCTGACTTGTTTCCTGAGAAATCTGTATGCAGGTTAAGAAGCAACAGTTAGAACTGGACATGGAACAACAGACTGGTTCCAAATAGGGAAAGGAGTACATCAAGGCTGTATACTGTCACCCTGCTTATTTAATAACTTACTAAGATCATGGCATCTAGTCACATCACGTTATGGGAAATAGATGGGGAAACAGTGGAAACAGTGTCAGACTATTTTGGGGGGCTCCAAAATCACTGCAGATGGTGACTGCAGCCATGAAATTAAAAGACGCTTACTCCTTGGAAGGAAAGTTATGACCAACTTAGATAGCATATTCAAAAGCAGAGACATTACTTTGTCAGCAAAGGTCTGTCTAGTCAAGGCTATGGTTTTTCCAGTGGTCATGTATGGATGTGAGAGTTGGACTGTGAAGAAAGTTGAGCGCCAAAGAATGGATGCTTTTGAACTGTGGTGTTGGAGAAGACTCTTGAGAGTCCGTTGGACTGCAAGGAGATCCAACCAGTCCATCCTAAAGGAGATCAGTCCTGGGATTTCTTTGGAAGAACTGATGCTAAAGCTGAAACTCCAATACTTTGGCCACCTCATACGAAGAGTTGACTCATTGGAAAAGACTCTGATGCTGGGAGGGATTGGGGACAGGAGGAGAAGGGGACGACAGAGGATGAGATGGCTGGATGGCATCACTGACTTGATGGACATGAGTCTGAGTGAACTCGGGGAGTTGGTGATGGACAGGGAGGCCTGACATGCTGCAATTCATGGGGTTGCGAAGAGTCGGACACGGCTGAGCGAATGAACTGAACTGAACTGAATATTTGAATATAATTCTGCTAAAATAGCACTATTTACTCTGTGTTGCAGAAGATTTCCACTAAGTTGAAATCTTTAGTTTCAGTGATGAACTGATGAATAAAAATGAAACACATAGTACTTAGTCATCATTGTACTCAGCCCTGGTTGACAATTAAAAGACACAGAAACACCCACAGACACAATGCCAGGGACCACACGTGCAAGAAAATATGAGATGTGTAATCCAGGAGTCAGCAAAGTTTTGCTCCCAAGAGCCTAATATTAAATATTTTCTACTTTGTAGTACATGGAGTCTCTGTTGCAACTACATTACCTTGCCAGTGTATTAGTAAAGTGCCATCAACAATATATAGATGAATGGGTATGGCCACATTATCTCACTGCTGGCAGGATTTGGCCCTTTCTCACTGCTGCCTGAGAAAACTGTGCAAGGAATATAGATAACTATTTTCAATCTTTACTGTCTTACATTGACAAAGAATCGACAGTAGTCAGGTCTTAATTGTCTTATAATTCTCCCTTGGGTAAAACCAGGATTATATGCAAATCATAATAGAATGCTAATGAGAGTTATGTTTCAGTTATAGTCTTACCTCAGTTCCCAGTGATGATGAACAAGTCTATTGAGTTTTGGTTTCTGGTCTAACACATAAAGAGTTTGAAAGTCTTCATTCCTGTTGTCACAAGAATAAAAGAAGAAAAGTAGCTATTTTGAAATACATCCAGAGCTCTCTGTTCTCTTTAATAAAACCTGCCTCAAGGGAAACTTTTACCAGAGCTAACCACCTGAGACTTTGTTGTTGTTTAATTGCTAAGTTGTATCCACCTCTTTTGTGACCCCTTGGACTGTAGCCAGCCAGGCCCCTCTGTCCATGGGATTTCCCAGGCAAGAATATTAGAGTGGGTTGCTCTTTCTTTCTCCAGGGAATCTACCCAATCCAGAGATTGAGCCCATGAGTCCTGCATTGGCAGGTGGATTCTTTACCACTGAGCCACTTACTAAATGTTAACTGACCAGAGGGAAAGAAAATACCCAAATCTAGCCCCCTCTAATCTTCCAGGTGGGGGAAGGGAAATACCCCCACTCAAGCCCACTAAATGACCTGAGACCTAATCATAGGACAATAGAATCCTGCCCCTCCTGCAATTTTACCATATCAGGCGGGCTTCTGTATAATAATGGAATTACAGCTAAAACAACTGTAAGCCTCAGACCTTATTTAGTAAGTACCTTATGCTGCTGCTAAGTCACTTCAGTCGTGTCCGACTCTGTGTGACCCCATAGACGGCAGCCCACCAGGNCAGGAAAAGAACCACCTTACCTACAAAGGAAGAAAAGTAAGAATTGCATCATTACATCAGACTCCTCTTCAGAAATCAAATAAGCAAGCAACCAACAGAGTAGAATAAAATATTTAGTGTTGAAAGAAGAAAATCGGAATTCTGTATCCAGTGAAGTTATCCTTCAGAAGTGAAGGCGAAATAAAGGCTTTCTCAGAGCAATGAAAATGAGAGTATCTGCTTTGCAAGAAATGTTAAAAAAAAAAGTCCTTGAAGGAGAAGGAACGTGATATAGACACTCAAGTCTGCATAAAGATAGGAAGAAGGAGAAGTAATAAATTAAGTTTAATTAAAATATTTTATTTTTCCTTAATTGATTTAATGGCTAATAGTTCAGAATAATGTGTTTGATGATTATAGCTGTGGATAAGTGTAATGAATGACAATAATGTTATAAGGGACAGAAGGGAGAAACAAGGAATACTCTTAAAATGCACTTACACTAACTGTCAAGTGATATAGTGTTACTTGGAAGTGAACTTAGAGTAGTCATAAAAGTTACTTAGGGTAACCAGTAAATAGATTTACAAAGGAAGTATAATTGATACACCAAGAGAGTATAGAAAATAGAATCATAAAATACTCGAAAGAAGAACCAAAGAAGGGAGAAAGTGGAGAAGACCAGAAAAAGAAAAAAGAAAAGGGCAATGAATAGTAAACAGTTACAAATATGGTACATATTAATTCAACTGTATCGGTCACTTTAAATGTGAATATTCTAAATTAAAAGACAGAAGCTGTCAGAATAGATTAAAAAACAAGCCTCAACTGTATGTTGTCTGCAAATATCTTCTTTCTTATACTTTGGTACTTTATCCTTTAGTAACCAATTACTTGTAAAATATCTCAGGAATATATTGTAACACTAAATTCAAGAAACTTTGCTATAAAAGTTACAAGCAAAAAATGAGCAACTTAAGTGGTAGAGCTCAAGGGAGAGTAGCCTTGTTTTGTGCCCAGTTTTGTCTATAACTATTTAATATTCTCCATTTAAAATTGATTTTATAATGTAATTATTGAGCATTTCTTGTGTAGATTCTGATTTCTGATAGCTTTAGTAAGATAATTTGCATACTGTTAAGTTCATCTGTTTTAAGCATACAATTCAGTGGGTTTTAGTCTATTTGCAGAGTTTTCAATCACCATGATCTAATTTTAGATGTTTTAATTTTTTTAAGCAACTGACAAATGAGCTATATTGACTAGAAGTAGAAAGATTGTTTCTCTAATTGTCATTCTGAAGGGTCAAAGGCAGTAGGAGCATTTGAGGTAGTGTTTTTATTTCATATGTTGATAGATACTTAACGGTAGGACATGGGTTTCTAAAACCTCAGAGATGAAGTTGCATTTGTCTCTACTCTTTTTCTCTGCAGTCTTTGCTTGTCTTCATCCTCTATGGACCAGTCTTTCATACTTTAGGTATTTGTCTAAGTATTGCTTTGAGCTTCATCATAACTGGTTAAATACTTGTGTGGGTCTTGTCACGGCACACATTAAGACATCTCTATTTTACATATTTGCAATTATAAAGCACAATGTGTCAGTTTTCACTTTTTTCTTTAGCATATTTTTTGAACAAATGAGGTAGTTGTACTATTCTAAATTAATTTTCTCTTTAAGATGGTTAGAAAATTTCTCTGCCAGGCATAAAAACTTACAAAATAGAATAACTTTTACCTTTAAATTTTTACATATTTAACAGTTTTAAAATGAAAATAATCAGAATCACAAAGAGGCAGTCCAGTGTGGTGGTATAAATCATTATATGATATTCTGTAACTAGTTGCCTTGGTTTGCCACTTAAGTCATATAACCTTTTGAAGTTTTCTCCTTAATCAGTAAAATGAAAACAGTAATAGTGTTTACCTGCTAGTATTGTAATGAAGATTAAATAAGATAATTCATGTGAAACACTGAGTATGGAATCTGGCACATGGTAAGTACTCAATATATGTTGCCTGTTATTTTTTTAACCACAATAAAAGTCAAAGAGCTTTTCAGTTTAACATGTAATCAGTTTACACAGAGAATTTGGATTACTTCCTGATTCTAATTACTGAATTACTGTACTGAAATAGAAGGAACCATATTTGAAGGAAGTTTTCCAGGCTGAGGGAACAGCAAATACATAAGTTGTGAGAAGGCCACCCCAAGTAGGCCAAGTGTTGACAGTGCCTCAGAGTGGGGGTGAGGTCAGAGATAGAGGGGGCACAGATTTGTGTAGGCCCTTGCAGGCCTAGTAAGCACTAAGACTTAGGCTTTCCCTCTGAGTGAGATGGAAGGCTCTTAGCAGAGGGCTGACATGACCCTACTGATGTTTTAAAAGGCTCACTGCTCCACTGCTTTCCCACCTCTAACACCTGCTTGGTAAATTTCTACTTATCCTTCAGAACTCAACTCAGTAATCCCAGAAGGAAATAATCTTTCCTGAATAGTTAAGGTAAATCAGGTCCATAATCACTCTCCTCTTAGGTTCTAATTACCAGGCATTACAGTTGTAGTAAAATAATCAAATAACTTCATAGTTTCCTTTGTTAGAATATTAGCACCATGAAGCCAGGGACTCTCTCTCTCAGAAATATTTCCCGAGTGCAGTGAATGCATGCATTATATAGGAGCTAACTCAACAGCTGTGCCCTGAACTTCTTTTAGAATTCAGTCAGTGGTCTGGTGCAGTTTTCCTCCTCTTCCTCCTCCCATCTTCCACTGTCTACCTCTCATGTCGTGTTTTAAGTTATAAATTACTAAATGTAGAAGCTGTAAATAAAAATGGCAAATTTAATATTTTTACAATTTAAAATCTTGTTTTCTTGATAAACCATTTTCATCAGTATGAAAGTATTAACTCATTTTAAATTTCTGTTTAGAGATGACCTTTTTGAATGTCTAATTTAATGTTAGTGTAGACAGCATTACCAAAATTAAATCATTTTATCAGAATTCAGATTGGTTTATATAATCTCAAGTTGGTGTTTTTTAGCATGAAGCATGAAACATTTTTCTGAAACTGACTAACATATTCTTTTTCCTCAGTGTGGTAGTATGTACATAAAAATATATACATGTATATATATATATACACACACATATATGTGTGTGTGTGTATATTATGTTTTATTGCAAGGAAGTATTAAGTGCTCTTAATAGAAATTTGTTAAATTTCTTATTGGGGAAGAGAAAAAAATGACTTTGTGGTGTCACTGCCCCACTTGTTTATTTTTAACCTCTGGAAATGATGCATGTCAGATTAGTACAGCCTGAATGTATTTATTGGTATGAGGGAAAGTCTGGCATATCAACAACCTGTGCACTTAGCTGTGATTCTTAAGGCTTAATTCTGGGGTGATGTGTCTTTCTTGAAGGACATTTCCAGGGAATGCAAGATTAACTAGACACTTAAGTTTTTATGTCTATCTCAATTCTTTTTTTTTTTTTAATATAAGATCTGTTAAATTATTTTATTTAATAAACGCTTTAGGTATTCCTCTTTTCGACCCTGTGGACTGTAGCCCGCTAGGCTTCTCTGTCCATGGGATTCTCCAGGCAAGAGTACTGGAGTGGGTTGCCATTTCCTTCTCCATATCTCAATTCTTTAAAAAATGTTTCTGATCACTTTTTTTTTCTCCCTTGCAGAGTAATAAAGTTTTTATTCACTGTTGATTGCTTGGGGATTTTTAGAGTTTTGTTTCATTTTGTTTTAAAACAGAGAATTCCAAAACAGTTTTTCCTATGTAAGATGGATCTGTAAAAGTGAAGTTGCTCAGTCGTGTCCGATTCTTTGTAACCCCATGGACTGTAGCCTACCAGGCTCCTCAGTCCATGGGATTTTCCAGGCAAGAGTACTGGAGTGGGTTGCCATTTCCTTCTCCAGGGGATCTTCCCAACCCAGGGATTGAACCTGGGCCTCCTGCATTGCAGGCAGCTGCTTTGCCATCTGAGCCAGCAGGGAAGCCCCAAGACGGAGCTGAGGAACCTCCAAATATTAAGAAAGCTCTCTTTGTTCTTAGCTTGTGGTTCATCATGCTTACTCTAGTCCCAGTGTTGGGTGCCACTTTTCTTGGGGCTGCAGTCTTGTTTTTATACTCTTTCTCTCTGGAGGGTTTCACACAGTATGTGCTCGACCACTTTTAGCTTTTCATTCTATATATCATATATGCCATAATGATAAGGAAATCTTTGGGTATGGACTTGAATTTGTTGTTGTCGTTTGGTTGCTAAGTCATGTCTGACTCTTTGCCACCCCATGGGCTGAAGCATGCCACTCTCCTCTGTCATCTGCTATCTCCCAGAGTTTGCTCAAATTCATGTCCATTGAGTTAGTGATGCTATCTAAACATCTCATCTTCTACTGCCCCCTTCTCCTGTTGCCTTCAATCATTCCCAGCATCAGAGTCTTTTCCAATGAGTGGACTCTTTACATTAGGTGACCAAAGTATTGGAGCTTTAGCTTCAACATCAGCCCTTCCAATGAATATTCAGGGTTAATTGCCTTTAGGATTGNATTCCCAGCATCAGAGTCTTTTCCAATGAGTGGACTCTTTACATTAGGTGACCAAAGTATTGGAGCTTTAGCTTCAACATCAGCCCTTCCAATGAATATTCAGGGTTAATTGCCTTTAGGATTGATTGGTTTGATCTCCCTGCTGTCCAAGGGACTCTCAAGAGTCTTCTGCAGCACCACAATTTGAAAGCATCAAATCTTCAGTACTCAGCCTTCTTTTTGGTCCAGCTCTCATGGGTCCAGTATATCAGGGTCATACTTTCGTTATGTGAAAGAGCAGGTCTTAACACAGTGTGTAAGTATTTACAGTTTTCTCTTATATTACCTTCTTGTTCCATCTTTGCTTCTAGCTCATTTATGTCTGGGTTTTCATTCTCAGTTTCTTTCATCACTTTCTTTTTTCTCCCAGGCTTACCTCTGCAGTCAGCCTGTAACATCTGTTTATCACTCTTCCCAGAGCTATTCCTTGCTCTCTATCCTGCTCTAGTTGATTTCCCTCAGGATAAGTAATGTTGGATATCTATTCTCTACCGCTTCTTAATTTTTATAATCACTAGTTCCTCACTTCTTCTAGTCATTTATTCAGTCAGACTCTCTCTGGCCCCGGAATATTTGTATTGGTCAATTATTAAATTTACTTCTTTAGACTTCTGTCTTATAAATGTAGATCATTTCATCTAAAATAAGATGAGATAATTTCCAGTAATTTGTGAAGAGAAACAATTTCCTCTCAGTTCTTACATTAGTATAGTACAAGGTATTCATAACAACTAATTTGAAACCTCCTTGTTTGTCTCCCTCAATTTTTCTCCATTCTCCCTACCTTTTTTATTGTTTTGTTCTTATTATTTTCTTTTCCCCCCTCTTCTTTTACTTTTTTTTTTCTGTCTCTTACCTTTCTCCATCATAAAAGAAAAAACTCACCTGTGTAATTTGTATGTCTTTTTAAATTTAGAATCTGAGAAGTTGATAGCTTTATTTTCTGTTGGGTTATTTTGAAGCCTAGTCAAGTTTTTATCCTTTTTCTTTTTGGCCTCGTCACCCTGCATTTGAGGTCTTAGTACCCCGACCAGGAGTGGAATCCATGCTCCTTGCAGTGAAAGTGCAAAGTCTTTTTTTTTTTAAGTTGGAGGATAGTTGCTTTACAGTATTGTGTTGGTTTCTGCCATACATCACCATGAATCAGCCATAGGTATACACATGTCCCCTCTCTCTTAANTAATAAATGATCTAATATTCATTATCGAAGCAAAATATGAATATTCAAAAGGAAAATTCATCTCATCACCATGGAATTCTGATGAGTATATTTTACCTGCCTATCCACAAACACATAAATATATATACATACATAACTGAAAAAAATAATATAATTCTGTGATAGAAAGTATAAAATAAGTGTGGCATAAATAGGATAAAACTTAATTTTTATTCATGAGAATGAAGTGCAGTAAGGCATGACTCCACAAGGAAGTCAGCACACAGAACCTTCCAGCTCGTGGTTTAACCAGCCTTAGGATGTGACATTTTGTCCTCATGGTCCAAAATGTTTGAGCTATTATATCAGCATTCCAGGAAGTAGAATAGAATCATTGCCCACTAAAATTATAATGTGATTTATAAGTTTAAGTCATTATCCTCTTCCTTTTTATTTGAATGGGTAGAAATATTTGGCTCATCTGGTTTTCTAATTTCTTAAATTGAACAGTCATACATTTTCAGTATCCACCTTAAATAAAAGAATTTAAGGCCGTAATGTTTTCTCTCAGTACAGCTTTACTATAATTCATTAAGTTTATTCAGCAAATGGTCCTGGAAAAGTTGGACAGCTATATGTAAATCAATGAAGTTAGACACACTCTCACAGAATACACAAAAATAAACTCAAAATAGCTTAAAATCTTAAACATAAATATAATACCCTAAAACTCCTAGAAGAAATAATAGGCAAAATATTCCCTGGTATAAATTGTACCAGTATTTTATCATTTCACCTGCCAACAAGGTAATGCTCAAAATCCTCCAAGCTAGCGTTCAACACTGCATGAACTGAGAATTTCCAAATGTACAAGCTGGATTTAGAAAAGGCAGAGGAACCACAGATCAAATTGCCAACATCTGTAGGATTATAGAAAAAGCAAGACAATTTCAGAAAAACATATACTGCTTCATTGACTACACTAAAGCCTTTGATCTTGTGGATCACTACAAACTGTGGGAAAATTCTTAAAGATACAAGAATAACGGATCACCTTACCTGACTCCTGAGAAACCTATATGCAGCTCAAGAAGCAATCATTAGAACCAGACATGGAACAATGGACTGGTTCCAAATTGGGAAAGGAGTACGTCAAGGCTGTATATTGTNGAGATATAGGCAACATATCAGTCAGAAACTCAGCTGTAAGAAAGGGAATGAAGAGGGCCAGAATTGTTCTTTAGGTAAATATAAAATAGCATTTTCTTGTTTCTTATTATCTATAAGAATTCTATTTAAAATGTTAATGTATTGTGAGTTTATAACACAAGTGAAAAAAATGGGACAGTAAATAGCACAGGATAGTAGGAAGGTACTTTGAATTACATAGTTGCAAGATGATGCAATGGGGTTGATACAAAATTAACAGAAGGTCGACTGTGATAGATTAAGGGTATGATATTACCAGATCACTAAAGCATTCACTCAACAAAGTGGTATGGTATGGGTAAAAAGCTGACAGAGGTGATAAAATGGAATACTAAGAGATACCAGATGAAGCAAAGCCAACTGTAATATTTACCTTAAGTGTCAATGGACTAAACAAAGCCGACTATAGTTACAAAGCAGTGATTTTCAGGCTGAATACAATTGCATGACCGAACTATATACTGTCTCCAGAAGATACACTGTAAATATAAAGATACAGACTAAATGTAAAAGGAAGGAAAAAAATGCATACTGGTAAACACTAATGAGAAAGTTGTTAATATTAGACACAGTAGCCTTCAAGACACACCAGTGATAAGGAGGGACATTTCATGATGATAAAAGAGCCAATTAATCAAAAAGACATAAAAACCTAAACTATGTATTTGTGTAATATAATGAACCTTCAGTATACCTGACACAAGAAATGATTAAATCAGTAGCTGTTCGTCATTGGTTTTTCTCTATTTGATTATGTCAGCTCTTTCCATTAAAAACTTTTGGTGAGTTCTTATTGCAGTTCAGAGTAATGTTTGCATTTTCTTCACTTCAGGAGAGTTGGACTTTCCTGGTAGCTCAGATGGTAAAAAATCTGCCTGCAGTGCAGGAGTGTTAGTGAAAGTGTTAGTTGCTCAGTCATGTCCGACTCTTTGCAACCCCATAAACTGTAGCCCACCAAGTTCCTCTGTCCATGGAATTCTCCAGGCAAGAATACTGGAGTGGGTTGCCATTCCCTTTTCCAGGGTATCTTCCCGACCCAGGGATAGAACCTGCGTCTCATGCATTGGAGGCAGATTCTTTACCATCTGAGCCACCAGGGAAGCGCAGTGCAGGAGACTTGGGTTTAATTCCTGGGTTGGGAAGATTTCCTGGAGAAGAGAATGGCAACCCACTCCAGTATTCTTGCCTGGAGAATCCCATGGACAGATCATGGGATCACAGAGTCAGACACGATTGAGTGACTTAACACTCACTTTCTTTCACTTGCATTTTCTAGCTTAGTTGATAGTTGGCATTTTCCTAATTTGAGCCTTAAAAGTCTATCCCCTTTACTCTGAACTTGTTGTGGTATGCAGTGGCCATATCTTTTTTTTTTTTTAGCTCCTCTTTTGTGCCACTCATTCACCCCAGGTCTTTGCACATGCTGTTCCATTTTCCTGAATCATCCCCCCCTCCATCTTTTCTGGTTGAACCCTACTGGATGTGCATCTTTTAAGTTTCTTCTTAAAAATGTTAATGATAGGCAACATTTATGGTATGCTTATTTTGTGATAGACACTGAGTAAAGATTTACACAAATAATTTCATTTAAATTCCTCAATGCAACTGTATGAGAGAAAAAGACTTTCCTAAAGTTCCAATAGAACAATTATAGGTACTCTGGCTATAAAATCCCTCGATACTCTATACTTACCAGAAGTAGTACAATGCAAAGTCTTGCTTAATTTCCTTTTTTGTTCTCCTGTGATTCTACAAGGCGAGAGACTTTAAATATAATTTGTGAATGTATGTCTGGTAATAGTACATCATGAGAAATGCTGGGCTGGAAGAAGCACAAGCTGGAATCAAGATTGCTGGGAGAAATATCAATAACCTCAGATATGCAGATGACACCATCCTTATGGCAGAAAGTGAAGAGAAACTAAAAAGCCTATTGATGAAAGTGAAAGTGGAGAGTGAAAAAGTTGGCTTAAAGCTCAACATTCCAAAGATCATGGCATCTGGTCCCATCACTTCATGGGAAATAGATGGGGAAACAGTAGAAACAGTATCAGACTTTATTTTTCTGAGCTCCAAAATCACTACATGTGGTGACTGCAGCCATGAAATTAAAAGATGCTTACTCCTTGGAAGAAAAGTTATGACCAACCTAGATAGCATGTTGAAAAGCAGAGACATTACTTTGCCAACAAAAGTCCGTCTAGTCAAGGCTATGGTTTTTCCAGTGGTCATGTATGGATGTGAGAGTTGGACTGTGAAGAAAGCTGAGTGCCAAAGAATTGACGCTTTTGAATTGTGGTGTTGGAGAAGACTCTTGAGAGTCCCTTGGACTGCACAGCGATCCAATCAGTCCATTCTGAAGGAGATCAGCCCTGGGATTTCTTTGGAAGGAATGATGCTAAAGCCGAAACTCCAATACTTTGGCCACCTCATGTGAAGAGTTGACTCATTGGAAAAGACTGATGCTGGGAGGGATTGGAGGCAGGAGGAGAAGGGGACGACAGAGGATGAGATGGCTGGTTGGCATCACGGACTCGATGGACGTGAGTCTGAGTGATCTCCGGGAGTTGGTGATGGACAGGGAGGCAATTCATAAGGTTGAAAAGAGTCGGACACGACTGAGCAACTGAATGAAATGAATCTGCCTGCAATGCAGGAGAACCTGGTTCAATCCCTGAGTCAGGAAGATCCCCTGGAGAAGGAAATGGCAACCCACTCCAGTATTCTTGCCTAGAGTATTCCGTGGATAGACCAAGGGTTCACAAAGAGTCAGACACGACTGAGCAACTAACACTTCCACTTTTCACCCATTTTAACACAATTGTGACACACAATAATGGCACAATAAGGCTTTGAGTCAGGAAGACATAAGTAAATATGTTGCTGTGTTTCAGACACTGTACTGACCTTGCTTTTCTTATCTACTGTGAGTTAGGTGGTAAAATTCCTATTTTAACATTAAAAAAAAAGCTGAGTAAAGAAATAAAAGTAAATATTGTAATTTTGCAGTTAATAACCAAGGAATTTAGGTTTTTATAGTAAACTTCAGAAAGGTTACCAACCTCTTTTTATCTGAACTTAAGTTCTTTCTCCAGAGAAGGCAATGGCACTCCACTCCAGTACTCTTACCTGGAAAATACCATGGACAGAGGAGTCTGGGAGGCTGAAGTCCATGGGGTCGCTGAGGGTCAGACACAACTGAGCAACTTCACTTTAACTTTTCACTTTCATGCATTGGAGAAGGAAATGGCAACCCACTCCAGTGTTCTTGCCTGGAGAATCCTAGGGACGGGGGAGCCTGGTGGGCTGCCGTCTATGGGGTTGCACAGAGTTGGACACGACTGAAGTGACTTAGCAGCAGCAAGTTCTTTCTCGTAGTTACATTAGCTTTCTCTCTCTCTCTCTCTTTTTTAATTTTTATTTTTTAATTGGTGGAAAATTGCTTTACAATTTTGTGTTGGTTTCTGCCATACAACAGTGTGAATCAGTCATAATTATATATGTATATATGTGTGTATGTATCCCTTCACTTCTGAGCCTCCCTCCACATTAATTTATTCACTGTTTTAGTGTACATTAACTCCCTAATTTTGTAATTAGGACTCTTTGTTACCTGGCATTGGTAAAGAGTGAGTGTAGACATTTGTATAAGATAAACCTACACTTGAACTCTGGTTCTTTTTCTAGATTCGTATTTCTTTGTACCTCATTTTATAAGCAATAAATAAAATACTATGTATTCACACTTAGTACATAACAGCATTGGGCTTCCCTGATTTCCCTGGTGGCTCAGTGGTAAAGAATCCACTTGCCAATGCAGAATATGTGGGTTCTATCCCTGGGTCAGGAAGATCCCCTGGAGAAGGAAATGGCAATCCACTCCAATATTCTTGCCTGGGAAATCCCATTGACAGAAGAGCTTGGCGGGCTACAGTCCATGGGGTCACAGAATAGTCAGGCACAACTTAGCCACTAAACAGCAACGACAACAACGTAGTAACAGTATTATCTGGGAGGGTTTTTGTTCTATTTGTTATAATATTGTTTTGGCTTGTTTGTTTTGGACAGAGGTGATTAGTTCTTTCTTGTTGCTCACTGCACATGCTCTCTACTTCCTTCTCAGAGAGTAACTGTACTTTATCATCCCTTCTTGTCACTAGAGGCCCAGGTACTGTAGTTCAATAAACCAGGCTCACTGTGTTATCTCCAGTTGCCCGGGTAATCAGCCTGAGTCCATTACCCCAGGTGTGGTTTCCAGATGGACTATTCACAGCCAAGGGACACTATACTTCTTTGGTTTAGGATTTAAGACATAACAGACTAATGATGTAGAATAGTCAGTAGCCAGTGAACTGTTGAAGGACTCCTTAATGATTACTCTTTAGGGAAGATGTATGAAAAGATTAAGTCTTAGTCATTACTGTACCAAGGAGGAAGGCAGGATTAAGGAATATTGATATTCCTTTTTAATATGTGAATTGTTCAAGCTGATGGTTAAACTCTATGCTGTTACATGTAATAGCCATTGGAGCTGGTTCATTACTGGAGAAATAATTAAAATGAAAGAAAAACTGACAAATAGGTTTCATTGAGTAAAATAATATTAACTATCACTTGTGAGCTATTTTGGAGAAGGAAATGGCAACCCACTCCAGTGTTCTTGCCTGGAGAATCCCAGGGATGGGGGAGCCTGGTGGGCTGCCATCTGTGAGGTTGCACTGACACGACTGAAGTGACTTAGCAGTTGCAGCAGCAGTGAGCTATTTAGCATATATGTCTGAATCCTTTGCCACAAAAAATATGCATATCATTACATTTGGGTCAAATTAAAGCTCTAATCAAATAAATCTTACATACTGTTTCAATTAGTATGTTCTCAGACATCCTGACTGGTGCCTAAATTATATGGACATTGACTCATAACTTAAAATGTTTAATAGAAAAGATAAAGTATTTACTATAAAAAATGCAAGTATTCCCTGCATTCACTTGTGCCATCAGGAGGAAGCAGTCACTAAAATCCAGAATATGTGACACTCTAGTCAGCTGTCCTGCACTTTTCAGAAAGTAAATGTCATAGGGGAAAAGTGGTAGAGAGATTATTCTAGGAAAAGATACGAGAGACACCTACAATATATGAACCTGGATTTAATCTAGTTCTGAGATAAGAGCTATACCAAGACAGTCTTGAGATAATTAGGGAAAATGTGATATGGGCTACATGGTATATTGTGAAAGTATTATTAATTTTCTAAGGTGGCATTTGAAATTGTGGTTATTTAGGAGATTGTGCTTATTCTTAGGATATGTGTGCCAGGCTCTTCAGGGATCAAGTGTCTACAACTTTTATTTTTTGTTAATTAATTTGTTTTAATTGGAGCATAATTACAATATTGTGATGGTTTTTGTCATATATCAGCATGAGGTATATATGTGTCCTCAGGTATAGATGTGTCCCCCCATCCTGAACCGCCCCACCCCACCCTGTTCCTCTGGGTTGTCCCAGAGCACTGGCTTTGGGTGCCCTGCTTCATGTGTCGGACTGGCACTGGCCATCTACTTGCCATATGGTAATGCACATGTTTCAGAGCTATTCTCTTAAATCATCCCACTCTCACCTTTTCCCACTGAGTCTGAAAGTCTGTTCTTTACATCTGTGTTTCCTTTGCTGCCCTGCACAGGCACCATCTTTCTAAATTCCATATATATGCATTAATATGCAGTATTTGTCTTTCTCTTTCTGACTGACTTCACTCTGTATAATAGGCTTCAGGTTCATCCACCTCATTAGAACTGACTCAAATGCGTTCCTTTTTATAGCTGAGTAATATCCCATTGTGTATATGTACCAGTACTTATCCATTCATTTTCTGATGGTCATCTAGGTTGCTTCCATGTCCTCGCTATTGTAAGTAGTGCTGCAATGAACATTGGGGTACATTCGTCTCTTTCAGTTCTGATTTCCTCAGGGTGTATGCCCATCAATGGTATTGCTGGGTTGTATGGCAGTTCTAGGGGCTTCCCAGATGGCTCAGAGGATAAAGAACCTGCCTGCAGTGCAGGAGACACCAGAGATACAGGTTCAGTTCCTGTGTTGGGAAAATTCCCTGGAGGAGGGCATGGCAACCCGCTCCAGTATTCTTGCCTGGAAAATCTCATGGACAGAGGAGCCTGGCAGGTTATGGTCCATAGGTTGCAAAGAGTCGGACACCACTGAAGCGACTGAGCACAGCACATCACATCACAGTTCTATTTGCAGTTTTTTTAAGGAATCTCCACATTGTTCTCTATAGGGCTATACCAGTTTGCATTCCCATCAACCGGGTAAGAGGGTTCCCTTTTTGCACACCCTCTTCAATTCGTCAGATGACACCTTATTGTGGTTTTGATTTGCATTTCTCTAATAATGAGTCATGTTGAGTATATTTTCCTTAGCCATCTGTTTGTCTTCTTTGGAGAAATGTCTGTTTAGGTCTTTAGCCCACTTTTTGATTGGGTTATTCATTTTTCTGGTATTACAACTTACTTTTGGATGGTATAGCAAAATGCATGTGTTATACATACTATCTGTGTGTATATGTAGAGAGAGAAAATAAATTTGGCAGATAATTATTATTGAATCTAGGTGAAGCCTATACAATTAATTGTTGGTTGTACTTTTATTTTTATTTTTCTTTTAATGGAGACTGATTACAATATTTGTTGTACTTTAAATTTTTTTTGCTTTAACTGTTTTCATAATGAAACNTTGGCAGATAATTATTATTGAATCTAGGTGAAGCCTATATAATTAATTGTTGGTTGTACTTTTATTTTTATTTTTCTTTTAATGGAGACTGATTACAATATTTGTTGTACTTTAAATTTTTTTTGCTTTAACTGTTTTCATAATGAAACATTTAAGAATACCTCTGCACATTTAGCAGTTTTACAATATCTTCAAAGAAGAAATCATAATGAACATTAGAAAATATTAAGAACTAGATGATAATGAAAACATTCCACATTAGAAGATGTGTATAAGAGACAGTAACAGCATTGGGCTTCCCTGATTTCCCTGGTGGCTCAGTGGTAAAGAATCCACTTGCCAATGCAGAATATGTGGGTTCTATCCCTGGGTCAGGAAGATCCCCTGGAGAAGGAAATGGCAATCCACTCCAATATTCTTGCCTGGGAAATCCCATTGACAGAAGAGCTTGGCGGNTAGAAATCAGTTGGATCGAAAATTAAAATATGATAGAATCCAAAATAAGGTTTCTTTGCAAAATCCTGTTAAATGGTCAAGACTCAGAGAATTAGGGATGAAAAACTAAAATAATTATAGGTGCAGAAGAGATCACAATAAAGAAATTTGAAAGCAACCTTGATGTCAGTAAATTAAATGCAGTGGATGATTTTTTTTAAACTTTAAATGGCTTCAGAAATATTTAGAAAAGCTGGTTGCTCTTTAACTGTTAAGGAGGTTGAATCATTTCTTTAAAAACTGCCTACAAAGGAAATTTGTTGTTGTTTTAATTGCTAAATCATATCTGACTCTTTGCAACCCCATGTACTGTAGNTTAGAAAAGCTGGTTGCTCTTTAACTGTTAAGGAGGTTGAATCATTTCTTTAAAAACTGCCTACAAAGGAAATTTGTTGTTGTTTTAATTGCTAAATCATATCTGACTCTTTGCATCCCCATGTACTGTAGCCTGCCAGACTCTGTCCATGGAATTTTCCAGGCATGAATATTGGAGTGGGTTGCCATTTCCTTCTGCAGCATATCTTCCCAACCCAGGGATCAAACCATCGTCTCCTACATTGGCAAGTGGATTCTTTACCTCTGAGTCACCTGCGAAGCTTGCAAAGAAAATACCAAGTCACAATTATTTTATAAGTGAAACCTACCAAATATTTAAGGAACATACCATTCCAATTTTAAACAAATTTGGAAATTAGAAAAAGAGGGAATACTCTGTGGTCATTGTAAAAGATGTTAAAAACCCTTTTGGTGCTCTTTGCTTCATAAAGGTGGAGCCTAATTCTCTCCCTTTGAGAGTCGACTGGACCTGTTGATGCAGCTTTAACAGAATGAAAGCAAAAGTGATGGTGTGAGACTTCAGAGAATAGTTCATAAAAGGAACTGCAGTTTCTTCCTCACTGTGTCTGTTAGATGACTCAGTCTTGGAGTAGGCAGTTAATTATCACAGGGACACTCAAGGCTGTGGAGGAACTCTGTGTGAGGATGTGAGGCCTCCCGCCAACAGTATGTGATTGTTCCATCTTGACAATGGGTACCACAGCCCCTCTTGATATCCTGACTGAAACCCCATAGAAACACTTAGACACCACCTAGTTAAGCCACTCCCAAGGTCCTGACACATAGAAACTGTTAGAAACGTTGGTTGGTTTAAACCACTAAGTTTTTTGGCAACAGTAGTAATACAGCAGTAATTAATATATACTCTTACTCATTTTATACTTTGGCCACCTGATGCGAAGAGCTGACTCATTAGAAAAGATCCTGATGCTGGGAAAGATTGAGGGCAGGAGGAGAAGGGGACGACAGAGGATGAGATGGTTGAATGGCATCACTGACTCAATGAACATGAGTTTGAGCAAGCTCCAGGAGATGGTGAAGGACGGGGAAGCCTGGTGNGAAAGATTGAGGGCAGGAGGAGAAGGGGACGACAGAGGATGAGATGGTTGAATGGCATCACTGACTCAATGAACATGAGTTTGAGCAAGCTCCAGGAGATGGTGAAGGACGGGGAAGCCTGGTGTGCTGCAGTCCATGGGGTAGCAAAAAGTTGAACCTGACTGAGCAACTGAACAACGATGTTTCAGCCAGCTTGAGTTTTGCAAAGTTAGTCCATTAGAAAATTTTTTCATAAAACTGACCACTTTAACAGATGCAGAAAGACAAATTATTGATTATCGGTGGTGCAGGAAAAAAATTTAATAACATGCAGTACCTGTTTATGATAAAACTTAAAAAGCTTGGAATAGTTCTTAATGTGATAAAGGGTATATAAAAAGCTACTTGAAACATGCCTATTAGTGGAAAAGATTTGAAATACCCTTTTAAAAAATTAGAAACAAGATGAGGATATTTCTTATCACTCTTATCCACATTGTACATTCAGAAATAAAGAAAAAATAGAATGAGTTAAAGTTTGGGATAATTATAAGGAAAAAAGTAAATATATGAGTTGATTTGTAGAGAAAACTTAATCTACATAAAAATTAACAAAATTATTAGGATAGTCTAGCAAAAGTCATTTGCATTTATATATACAACAATAATTTTAATCTATATATATATAAGTATAAATTTTAATTTAAAAACATTCAATAACAAAACCATTTCTTGTATAAATAAATCTAACAAGAAATGTGCAAGCCTTTTTAAGATGGCTTTAAAAACCTAACTGAAGTTTTAAAAATAATTTAGACCTAAATAAATGGGGAAACATGTCATGTTTATTTAAATAAAGACTACTATAAAGATTTTTTTCTCGTTTCTTACCTAGTAGTTTTACAGATTCAATGCAATTTGAATCAAAATAGTGTTTTTCAATAAAACACACTATCTAATTTTAAGCTTCTTGTGGAAGACAAAATGGCCTAGAGTAGTCAAGGTACTCCTAAAGAAGAAAGACAAAGTTAAGAACCAGCAATACCAAATGCCAGGGCTAATTATAATTATGACTATAGTATTTATGGCATGAAGCTTCTAATTTCTTCTATCCTTACCAGCACTTGTTTTGTTTTGTTTTGTTGATACTAGTTATCCCAACGGCTATGAGATAGTATCTCATTTTTCAACCTATGAAATTGCTCCAGGACCATTGGTTGAAAATCTGTCTTTCCTCCATTATTGCTTTTGCACCGTGATTAAAAGTCAATTGAACCTGTTTGAATGGGTCAGTTTAAAGTGCTGTCTTCTATTTCATTGATCTATGTGTCTGTTACTCTGATAATACAATGATAATCCAAGCTTCATAAAATGAATTGAGAACTTTTCCCTCTTCTTCTATTTCCTAGAAAAGATTGTAGACTTTGTGTTAGTACTTAAGTGTATGTTAGAGATCTCTAGCACTTCTGAGCATTTATATTTAATTCTGAAGTTTTGTGATTTAATAGATTTAATTCTATTAGTCTTGTGTCAACATAATGAAAGTGAAAGGATGAGTCACAAAGAGAAGATGGTTGCCACATAACTGAAAGATTAGTATTTGAAGTGTATAAAGAAATCCTTAAGATTACTAAGAAAAAGAAACAAGTAAACAGAAACTTAGGCAAAAAATGTAATCAGGCATTCCAGAAAAATGAAACGTGGTTTAAAAAGAAAAAAGACTACTAGACGGGCTCAGACTTGTTTAGTGCTCAGGGAAAGACAAATCAAGACAACCTTTTCACATCCACCAGACTGGCAAAAATTAAATGTCTCTTCCTGCTGTCAGTTACAACTGTCCTGAATACTTTGTCTTACCTTTGTTGTATTTTCTCTCCTTTGATCATGAAAGGAGGAACATTTAATCCAGATTAGGGATTTGAAGAGATCACAGAATATTTTTTGGAGTGTATTCCTTGTTTTATAATACTAATGATATCCTCCATAAACCACAGAAAAACCTCCTTCTTTCAGGGAAATAACTTACTTTTGTCCCTTCTTAACTGGCACTCTTACAGGTATTTTAAATTCCTTTTCATTCTAGACAGTGTAGCTGTTTCATGTGTTTCAATGACATCAATTGGTCTTGTTGCTTGTTTAACTTTGTGCAGTGAGCTTCACAAAATCCTTAACCATGCCTGATTTCAACTGCAGCTTTAGAATCAGATTAGTTTTTGACCTTCACTACTATTTAATTTCATAAAATTTCTCTTTTGTTTTGCAGGAGCATAAAGATTTGGGAGTGGTGGTGGTAGGATTTTAATGAAACTAATCTTGTATTTCATAGCCATTATGAGTTGAATATAGGAAGAGGGTAGGTATTATAGCTCTCCAGACAGATCATTGCCTTTTATACTTGACCAAAATATACTCATGATAATTTAGTCATTAGAGTTTATGTTAGAATATTGTTAGGAACCAAACCTTCAATGCCTTGCGTAACAATTCAGTATACTCTGTTCTTAAAGCCTTTACCAACACTCTAGCATTGATTCTCCCTGAGGTTGTGGGGGGACTCTTTCTTACCTTTCTAGATCAGTATTTTACAGCTTGAGAAACTAGTTTCTTAAGGTAACCAGTGCGAATAAAATTTCTTTGTTAAATTCGTTTGGAAATGCAGCTCATTATAGCCCTCTTTCCAACCTGCTATAAGATGGAGACAGTGCATGATAGCATATTAAGGTCCATGAACAGTCCTGTATTAAAAAGATGGGAGAACCTAGAATATGTTTAATTTTACTTAACTCAGCAGTTCCTAAATTTGCTTGAACATTGGCCACTTTTCCCATGAGATATCTATTTATATTGGGAGGAACAGTCCTCACAAAATGCAACTCTAGAATAAAGGCCAGCAATATGTCACTAAGGTATACTGACCTTACAGTTATTTCCAGATGGCTAGCTCCTAATATTTTCACATACTTTTTAAATTTGACAACTACCTTCTCCCTATATTATAATCCCATCTTGACTGCAGCACATAAATGGTATGTCCATCTGTGCCTGTGATTCTTGGTTTTAAGTGAAGGACAGTGGAATATTAGCTTAGTGGCTGCTTTTGTTAGGGACATATATTGGGATATTGATTACTTTTTTGTCCTAGTAAGATCTAGAAAAGGAATTATTTCACATGAATTGTGAAGGGAGTCTCCCCAAGAGATTGACAGTTTCATGTACTTTTTAAGGAGTGTGTTAGTATTAGTTGCTCAGTCATGTCCAACTATTTATGATCCCATGGACTGTGGCCCACCAGGCTCCTTTGTTCATGGAATTCTCCAGGCAAGAATACTAGAGTGGGTTGCCATTCCCTTCTCCACAGGAGCTTCCCAACCCAGGTCTCCTGCATTGCAGACAGATTCTTTACCATCTCAGCCACCAGGGAAGATAGTGTAGTCATAACTTTTATGTATCCTGGGAAACCAAGAAATCTGTGTGACTTGCTTTACTATAGTGACCTGGAACCAAACCCCCAACAGCTCTGAGGTGCCTGTATTTATGGAGAGTATGAAAACATGTCTCTAAAGGACAGTGCAACAGGTGGGTCACATAGAAATCACAAGGAGATGCCAGCTAAGGAGGTACCAAGAAGAAAGGGCCAAGAGGAGTGAGGCTGTTGCTATTGCTGTTAGTCACTAAGTTGTGTCTGACTCTGCGACCTTATGAACTGTAGCCCACCAAGCTCCTCTGTCCATGGGATTTCCCAGGAAAGAATACTAGAGTGGGTTGCCATTTCCTTCTCCAACTTTTTAAGGAGCAAATATAATTAAAGAGTAACAGATGACCTATTTGGCCGGTTTGCTTACCTCTGAAATGAAGTCGCTCAGTCGTGTCTGACTCTTTGTGACCCTGTGGATTGCAGCCTACCAGGCTCCTCCATCCGTGGGATTTTCCAGGCAAGAGTACTGGAGTGGGTTGCCATTTCCTTTTCCAGGGGGATCTTCCCAACTCAGGGATTGAACCCAGGTGTGCCACATTGTAGGCAGACGCTTTTACCGTCTGAGCCACCAGGGAAGTCACTCACCTCTGAAGCCATCACCAAACTTGCTTGTAGTTCTTTTAAGTGTAGCCCATGAGACATACTGTGCCATTGTTGTTTGGTTGCTAAGTCGTGTCCAACTCTTTGTGACCCCATGGACTGTAGCCTGCCAGCCTCTCTGACCAGGGGATGTTCCAGGCAAAAATACTGGAGTGTGTTGCCATGTCCTTCTGCAGCAGATCTTCCCAACCCAGGTATCAAACCACGTCTCCTGTATTGACAGGTAGATTCTTTACCACTGAGCCACCTGGGAAGCCCATACTGTGCCACACTTGTGCTATCCAGGACACCAGCCACTGTCTACATGTGGCTATTAAGCACTCAAAATATGACTGAATCATATTGAGATGTGTGAAGTAGAAAATGCATACTGGATGTCAACAATTTAGTAATACTAAAAAAAAAAATCAAGAAAAAAATCTAAAATATTTTGATGATGTTTATATTTAAATACTGAAATTTTAATGTTTTATGTATTACTTATATTTAATTAAAATTAATTTCATCTTTTTTTACTACTTAATGTGGCTGCTGGATAATTTAAGATTACTTATGTGGCTTGTATTATATTTCTGTTAGACAATGAGACTGCAAATACTTTTCCCATGAACTGACAAGTCTTGAAGACTGAACCTTATTATTTAGACTTTTATTACTATAAAGCTTTCTGGCCCAGGGGGGAATTCTGGTTTTGTTTTGAAAACTTTTGACCTAAGGTCAAATGATTGTTCATTCTCTAAATCTCTTTGAAGTATCTGAAGAAGAGAGACCTTAATGAAATCATTCTTTAGGAACAGGGAGAAAGATGAAAAATGTAGACATTTTAAAGTATCATTAATAAATTATTTTACCTGTTTCCATTGACAACTATTCTACCTTTAAAATATGACTAAAATATGTCTTGGTGTCTTCTCTCTAAAACATTTTCTGAGCATCGAATGTCTTTATCCTCCTTGGATAATCTTCTACTTTATAGATTGGAACAATGTTCTTAGGTTAGGTCCTCTGCTTGTGGTTCTTTTAGTGCTTTAGGGGAAAGAATTTGAGTATTAATTATAAAATTTGTATTTATGATTTTTGCCTTTCTGACAAAAGTCCTATGATTCTTGAGGTTAAATGGCAGACACTAGGACATTGCACTTGGTGTCTTTTTTATAACATGCTGGTGTACTGAACCCTTTGCAGTCATAAATATGACTGTAGAATAAAATCTAGGAAAAAAGTAGTAGTCATGTCTCAAAAAGGCATATGCATAAGGATCATTTCAAGTACAATTTTAAAAACACATTAAGCATCCTGCATCCTGCATCGAACACAGACTGGCGCCTCGTTTCTTACATGATAGTATACATGCTTCAATTCCATTCTCCCAAATCATGCAGATGCTTGGGGCTGGTGCACGGGGATGATCCGGAGGGACAGTGTGGGGTAGGAGGTGGGAGGGGGATTCAGGATTGGGAGAAAATAAAGAAATAAATAAAAACACATCAAGCATCATTGCCTGCATCTGTTATCTTAGAGGAAATTTCATTTTAACTTCAGTCACTGGTAGCCGTCCTTAGCTTGGTTTCCTTCTTTTAGAATCTCAGTTAAGCAAATTTATAGTAACGAATAGTATAGGTTGGATAAATGCTTTTTAGTTTAAAAAGACTTACACATATATCACCTGTTGATCACACATAAGGTGCATTCAAGGAAAATGAAGTTACTTACCTTTATCTCTCTTTTTTTTTTTTCAATTTAAAGATCTGCCTTGTCTCTGACCCAGCCTTTTCATAATATAACATAAGAAGATATGAAGCTGCATGGCTCTATACTCTTTTTTCTGAAACTATGCACAAGGGGAGAAGAATAGTTTTTCCCACTGGAATGCCCACATGATTCTGTCTTTTTCATATTTTTAGTTTTTAAAAGTTTTTTATGTTTGTTTTAAAAATTCAAACAAGAACAGAAAGTGTAAAAAAAAAATTTTTTTTAAGTTTGAAAACAAAGTAAATAGATTTTGATGCTTCTCAAAATCTCATCTCCCAAAGAAAACAGAGTCTTTATAGATGAATCTCTCTTTGCATGTGCCTGTCTCATGTTTCATTTCATTACCTGTGTGGGTATTGTTACCTGGTCTGTAGACCAGGAAGATATATATATGCCTGTCTTTGGAACCTGAGGCTGCCTCTGCAAATCAGCACTAGAGGGCATTGAAGCCCAACAAAGAGTATACGAATTGAGAGCTAGCCGAAGCCTTCATCCAGCTCACTCGATGTCCATTCCTAATGTTTTTTGGAGAAAGAAGTTCCCAAGTTATGAGAAGAGGCCGCAGTTTTTCTTCTTTTGAAAGTATCAGTGTAAAATAGAGGCATTATTATCAGGTAGTATTTTTACTGTATAATGGAATAAATAAAAATGTATGACCTTTCACAAAGCATTTATTAACCTCTTTGATCTTCAAGTTCCTTATTGTAATTGAAAAAGGATTAGAGTATTTGGTTTTATTTAACATTTATCAGTAGTCTGTTACTTGCTTGTTGTTGCAGTATGGCTTTTATGTAAATCATCTTGTTTAATCTTCACAAAAAGCTTTGGACCTGTCATTCATGAAAAAGAAAAAAATAGTTCATCTAATTAACAGGCATATCACTGATAGTGGCAGAATTGGAATTCTTTCTTTCACAAACCATGGTATTTTTTCCTGCTACATGTGTCATAGTGTTTCTTACTACATAAATTTCTTTAAAGGAGTCTTTTTAATTTTAAAAACTATATTGTATCAGCAAATGTTACTTGACTGCACATTTGCATCCTATTGGCTATTTGAACTTTTTCTATCAACCTGAAAAATCTGTTTGCATTGAAAAAAAACAGAAAAATGCATAGATTGAGACTAAAAGAGAACAGCCAATTTTGTTCAGTACTCTGCCTCCCCAATGTACAGATTTTTACAGTCCTTGTAGAGAAAATTTTAATGGTGAAAGTAAGCATTTTAGTCAACTAGACGCGTATAATGAAAGATGCCTGTATGTGGAATAACAGCAAAAATGGGAAAATAACTCATTAGAAAGTGTTTATGAAAATGAATCGTTATAATCTAAACTTTCTAATATAGTTGTTCTTCATTATCTTTGGAGGATCAGCTCCAGGATCCCCCCTCAGATTCCAATACTTGCACCACTGAGGTCCCTGATATAAAATGGCATACTACTAACATATTTTTTGGTATCACTTAGTAGCTGTTGAATAATGCAGTAGCATTGGTTATAATGGATGAGTCCGTGATTTTAAGTATGCTGTATAGTCTGCTGCTACTGCTGCTGCTAAGTCGCTTCAGTCGTGTCCGACCCTGTGCGACCCCACAGATGGCAGCCCACCAAGGCAACCCACTGGAATGGGTTGCCATTTTTTTCTCCAATGCATGAAAGTGAAAAGTGAAAGGGAAGTCGCTCAGTCGTGTCTAACTCTTAGCGACCCCATAGACAGCAGCCCACCAGGCTCCTCCATCCATGGGATTTTCCAGGAAAGAGTACTGGAGTGGGTTGCTATTGCCTTCTCTCTATAGTCTACTCTTAGAATTTAAATTGTAATCAACATCAGAAGGTTTTTAGGTGTCAAACTATTCTCTTGGCTTTAGGACTTAGACAGTTGAACTTGCTATTCTTTTGAAAAGGATCTACAAAGTACTTCCACTTTCTAAACTTTGTTTTGAAATTTTTCAATTGTATACAAAAAGAGAAAATACAGTGAACTCTGTTGTCTTTATTCAGTCTCAACAGTTAGTCTCTTAGCTAATCTTATTTTTATGTAGCCCCCATCTTTAACTATTGATTATTTTGAAGGAAATCTCAGGCATCATATGATTTAATCTTTAAATAAGTAGAGGTATATAATTAACACAAAAATAGTAATTCCTTAATATTAGCAAGCATACAGTCAGTGCTCAAATTTCCACATCACATTTTTTTTTCTTTACAGTTTGTTTGAATCAGCACACATACTCTGCTCTTTGTTGAAATCTCTTAATCTATAGATATTCTTTTAAATTTTTTCTAGTAGTTTTTTATTTGTCGAACAAACTGGATCATTTTTCTTCTGGATTTTCCCACAGTCTAGGTTTTGCTGGTTTCACTCCTATGGTGCTTTCCCTCTTTTTCCTATATGTTGGTGGTTAGATGTGTATATGGTTCAGTGTGTAGACATGGTTCAGTATTTTGGCAAGAATACTCGTGGGACATACTTCTTCTGTAGTGAGCTAGATACCATAATGTTGCTCTGCTGCTAAGTCATTTCAGTCGTGTCCGACTCCGTGTCACCCCATAGACGGCAGCCCACCAGGCTCCCCCGTCCCTGGGATTCTCCAGGCAAGAACACTGGAGTGGGTTGCCATTTCCTTCTCCAATGCATGAAAGTGAAAAGTGAAAGGGAAGTCTCTCAGTCGTGTCCAACTCTTCGCAACCCCATGGACCGCAGCCTACCAGGCTCTTATGTCCATGGGATTTTCCAGGCAAGAGTACTGGAGTGGGGTGCCATCGCCTTCTCCGAATGTTGCTCTAGGGAGCTATTTTTCTATTGAGGGCCACTGAGACAAAAGTCATTCTAGGTCTCATTTTTGTTTTGTTTTCTCTTGTTCTCCCTAACCCTCATTTGACCTTCAGGTTAGGAATGGTTGGGAGGAGACTACTCATTCACCTGTTGATTGTTACTGGATTATTTATTTAAAGATAGAGAAGCCACATGACTTCCTGAATAGTAGTAAATACAGGTTACTTTTAAATAACTTTTCCAATCTGTAGAGTTCCTGTATTGGAGAAGGAACTGGCAACACACTCCAGTGTTCTTGCCTGGAGAATCCCAAGGATGGCGGAGCCCAATGGGCTGCTGTCTGTGGGGTTGCACAGAGTCGGAGATAACTGAAGCGACTTAGCTGCAGCAGCAGCAGCAGACTTCCTGTGGTACCTATAGCTACTTTTCCTGCAGGAAGAATTCAGCTCGAGTTACATTAAATTCTTGGTATATCTTTGCCCTTTATACTTAGGCTTTGATGAACATTTTGCAAAGACTTAACATAATCAAGTGATATTTACAAAACATCATGGTTTTCTGGATATTTGAACCAATTTAGCACTAGCAAGGCCATATTCTCATCCTGGGAAAGAGAGAGCAGAGTCAGTATCAGTTACACATGAGCAATATCTTTGCCTCTAACTTTCCAGAGTTCTGGAAAGTTCATCTTCCGGCAGACCACTTCTGAATCTGTTTTTCTGGTGGTTTTTTTGTGTGTTTTTTTTTTTTTGCATTTATTCATTTGTTTTTGGCTATATTGAGTCTTTGCTGCTGCATAGATTTTCTCTAGTTGCTGAGAGCTGGTGGAGGGGGCAGAGGTGCTGCACCGTGCTGTGATGTGAGGGCCTCTCATCGGGCAGGTTTCTGTAGTTAAGGCACTTCGGCTTAGTTGCCCTGTGGCATGTGGGATCTTCCCGGGCTAGGGATCAAACCTGTGTCTGCTGCATTGCAAGGTGGGTTCTTAACCACCTGACCACCGGGAAAATCCCCGAATCTGTTTTAATACCCTTTGACTTGTATGATTCTGATATTCAGTTTTCATGAATAACCATCATCTGAATACTTACCCCCACACTCCCATCCCCATGTTGCCTTCTTTTTTCTCCTTTCTCTTCCCTCTTTTCCTCCTTGTATTGATCACATATTTATAACCACCTATAATATGCACCAGGAAAAGTGCTTTTAAGAAAAAGATTAATAAGACACAGGCCTTGTCTTCAAGTGAAAAGGTGTACTGCTGACCTCTAGTTCTCTGTATGAGAAAAAAACAAAACACAATGTGTATCACATGGAGAATCCAGGGAAATTTAGCCCCCTAAATGTAAAAAGCGAACACTTCAAAAAAAATCTCTGGCCTCATGATAAAGAAGATTTAAGGCACCAAAAGCACTTCTCATGAAGAAAAATAGTAATAAATTTGACTGTATTAAAGTAAAAGCTTTCTGCAAAACCATGAATGCCATAAAAAGATAAATGAGCAGCAAATGGGGAGACTCCATGGACTGTAGCCTACCAGGTTCCTCTATCCATGGGATTTTCCAGGCAGTAATACGGGAGTGGGTTGCCATTTCCTTCTCCAGGGGATCTTCCCAACTCGGGGATTGAACCCGGGTCTCCTGCATTGCAGACAGACGCTTTACCCTCTAAGCCATCAGGGAAGCCATCAAATGGGGAGAAGATACATGTATTTCAAATAACTGGCAAAAGATTAGTATCCAAAGGACAAGAGGACACTTCTAAGTAAATAAAAATGTATGTTAATATTAATAGTAATAATATTGGCAAACAACCAAATATAAAAATTTGTAAAGGATATGAGAGGCAGTTGACAATAGAAAGATTAATGATCAATAAACAAATATGTTCAGCCTTACTAATAGGGGAATGTGTATTAAACAACAAAATATTTCACACACATGAGATTGGCAAAAGTCTATCATTACCACATTTTGGAGAGGATAGAAATCATTTTCATACACAGCTGATGGAGTGTACTTTGAAGGACAGTTTAGCAATTATTGGAAAGTTGAAGATCAACCATTCCAGAATTCCCTTGCAAGGTTTGTCTCTGTTTGTGTATGTGTCTATCTGAGGAAAAGTCTTGGCAGTGTGTATAGTAAGATCTATGTGCCAAGTGTTTGTTGCAATATTATGTGTTACAAAAATAGAGCTGGAAATACCATAGAAGTCTTTCAGTGAAAAAAGGTATAAATAAATCTAATTTGTTCAAACAATGGGCATACTGTGGAGATAACTACAGATTTGATTCCAGACCACTGCAGTAAAGCAAATATCAGAATACAGTGAGTTGCACAAAGTTTTTGCTTTGCTAGTGCATATAAAAGTTACATTTAAAATATACTGTAGTTCATTGTGTTCAATAGCATTATGTCTAAAAATGTATATACCTTAACTTAAAAATACTGTATTGCTAAAAAATACTATATTGCTCAGCCTTCAGCGAGTCTTAATCATTTTGCTGGTGGAGGATCTTGCCTTGATGTTGATGGCTTGCCAACTGGTAAGGGAGTGGTTGCTGAAGGTTGAGGTAGCTGTGGCAGTTCCTTAAAATTACAGTGAAGTTAGCCACATTGATTAAATCTTTTTTTTCAAGGCCAATTTCTCTGTAGTGTGCAATGCTGTCTGATAGCATATTGCCTATAGTAGAACTTTAAAAATTGAAGTCAATTTTCCCAAACCCTGCCACTGCTTTATCAACTGTTTATGTAACATTCTGAATCCTTTGTTATTTCAACAAATCTTCACAACTTCTCTATCAGAAATAGTTTCTGTCTCAAGAAGCAACTTTCTTTCTCATCTGTAAGAAGCTGCTACTAATCCATTCAAGTTTTCTTGTGAGATTTCACCAATTCAGTCACATCTCCAGGCACCACTTCTAATGCTGGTTCTCTTGCTGTTTGTACCACATCTGCAGTCGCATCCTCCACTGAAGTTTTGAACCCCTCAGAGTCATCGTGAAGGTTGGAATCAGCTTCTTCCATCATGAATGGGATCTAGAATGGTGAATCTTTTCCAGAAGGTTTTCAATTTAGTTTGCCCAGGTTTATAAGAGGAATCACTGACTGTGGTAGCTATAGCCTTATAAAATGTATCTCTTAAAGAATAAGATATGAAAGTAAAAATGACTCCTGATTAATGGGCTGCAAAATGGTTGTTGTGGTAGCAGGCATGAAAGCAACATGAATTATATCACATTTCCATCAGAGCTCTTAGGTGACCAGAGCAGATGATGACCAGAACATTGTCAATAAGTAGTAATATTCTGAAATCTACTTTTTTTTTTTGAGCAGTAGCTCTCAATAGTGGGCACAGAATGTTCAATAAACCATGTATAATAGATATGCTTCCATCCAGGCTTTGTTGTTCCGTTTATAGAGCACAGGCAGAGTAGATTTAAGGCCCTAGGATTTTCATAGTGGTAAATGAGCATTGACTTCAACCATCACCTGCCACATTGGCTCCTAACAACAGAGTCAGCCTGTCCTTTGAAGCTTTGAAGCCAGGCATTGACTTCTCCTCTTTAGCTATGAAAGTCCTAAATGGCATCTTCTTCCAGTAAAAGGCTGTTTTGTCTGCCTTGAAAATCTGTTGTTTAGTGCACCCATCTTCATTATTGATTTTAGGTAGATCTTCTGGATAACTTGCTGCAAGTTCTACCTCAGCACTTACTGCTTCAGTTTGCACTTGCATGTTATGAAAGTAGCTTCTTTCCTGAATGAACCAACCTCTGCTCGCTTCAGACTTTTCTTCTGTGTCTTCCTCACCTCTTCCAGCCTTCCATATAATTGTAGAGCATTGGAACCTTTCTCTGGATTAGGCTTTGGCCAAAGGGACTGTCTTGACTGGTTTGATCTTCTGTCCAGACCACTACAGCTTTTTCCATATCAGCATTAAGGCTGTTTTGTTTTTTTGTCATTCATGCATTCACCAAAGTAGCACTTTTAATTTCCTCCCAAAACTTTCCTTTGCATTTGTAACTTGGCTAACTGGTGTAAGAGGCCAAGCTTTGGACCCATCTCAGCTCTCTACATGCCTTCCTCACTTAGTTTAATTTCTGTCTTTTGATATTAAGTGAGGGGCATATGATTCTTCCTTTCCCTTGAACACTTACAGGCCATTGTTGGATTATTTATTGGCCTAATTTCAATTTTGGTGCGTCTTAGGGAATTGGTACCATTGACTCAATGGACAGGAGTTTGAGCAAACTCCAGGAGATAGTGGAGGATAGGGAAGCCTGGCGTACTGCAATCCTTGGGGCCGCAAAGAGTCAGACACGACTGAGTGACTGAACAACAGAGAATAGGGAGGCTTGAAGAGAGAGAGAGAGAGAGGGATTGGTTGGTCAGTGGAGCAGTCAGAACTCACAGAACTTTTATTGATTATGGATACTTCATACCTATGGAATCATATAATATGTGGCCTTTTGTGTCTACCTTCTTTTAGCATAAAGTTTTTAAGATTCATCCATGTTTTAGCACATTTCAGTACTTCAGTTCCTTTTTGTGGCTAAAGAATCCCATTGTGTGACTGTAACTCATTTTGTCTATCCATTCATCCATTCATGGACTTTTGGGATGCTTTACCTTTTGGCTCCTATGAATAGTGCATCTGAATATTTATATACAGGTTTTTGTTGGCATAGCTCTTTTCATTTCTTTAGGTATATACCAAGAAGTAGAATTGCTGAATTATATGGTAATTCAGTTTTTAACTTTTTGAGGAAGTGCCAGACTGTTTTCCTTAGCACCTCCACCTTCTTGTATTCCCGCCAGCAGTTTTTCCACATCTTCACCAACAGATTCCAATTATATTTAAGATGACATACTGAGTGAATGAATCAAAATGTCTAGATACTGGGATCAGGGTAGTTTCTGTTCTTTTTTATATTTTCTGGCTACACTTTTTAATCTTTATAAAATTAGCTTTTACTCTGGTTATTTTTTGTGTGTTTAAAATTTTGTTTTCATTTGAGGAAATTAAATGTTTCACATTCATTATTGACAAATATAGGGTAAGAATTTGTTTTCAGTGATGAACTGTGAGCTAAGTTGTAATCTACAAAAAAGATATGAAGTCTCAAAATATTTCAACAGAATTATTTTACAAGAGAACAACATTAAGAGTTTGATTTGTTCTGGCAAGACTAGAATGCAAAAGCTTCTTATGGTTGATGGATTACAGAGTACCTCCGCTACCTCAGGTTTTCTGTGGGTGAAGTCTAGTATCTAGAATTCACAGATCTCTATTTCTGCAACATAGGAGTTTTGAATCAAGTGCTACCTCAGATTTTCTGTGGGTGAAGTCTAGTATCTAGAATTCACAGATCTCTATTTCTGCAACATAGGAGTTTTGAATCAAGTATATTGAAATTGTGAGTCACTCTGAATTCAGATTTGGGGACGCTAAATAAATTTAGAAGTAGTAGTGAACTTTGGATGGAGGCCAAATTGGTGTTGGAAGAGATGAGTGGGAGTCTCTTAGAATGATATCAGCATTGAACAAGTTAGAAACAATTTGTTGTAAGTGGGGGAAACAGAGGTTCTGAAATGTTTTTAGCTAGAGCAGTGTTCTTTCAGGCATCTTGTTACTTACAATGTATTATATACTAGTATTTTTGGCCAGTGACTATTTATTGTATCATATTTTTTCTGAAGAAAGGGAAATGCTATAGTGTATTTTTGTAAAGTGTTTTGAAATAGGCTTAGATTAAGTTGATTTGTTTTTGTTTCTGTTTTTTAAAAACATGCTTATGTTTATTGTCTCTTTTGTTTAGTCCCACTGGGAAAGAAAGTTTTCCACAGTTTCACTCTGTAATTTGATTTTGTTGTTGCTGTTGTTTAGTCGTTAAGTCAAGTTGTGTCCAACTCTGCTTTGACTTCATGGACTGTAACTTGCCAGGCTCCTCTGGAGTGTGTTGCCATTTCCTTCTCCAGGGCATCTTCCCAACCCAAAACCAAACCCATGTTCCTCTACCAGCAGGCGGATTCCTTACCACTGAGCCACCAGGGAAGCCCACATAATTTGATTTAAGGGAAACAAAACATGCTTTCTCAAACTGTACCTGTCTTCCTGAAGTTGTTATATGCCCTCCTTGCTGGTGTGTTTTCCCGTTTTTCCTACTCCATTGGTCTAGAATTGAGCTCTATAACATAGTGGTGATCTGACTTGATATGCAAAGATTGAACTAAAAGATTTAGAAGATGAATGACTGGCATGTTTCATAAACTTAGTAATTACAATAGCAGGGCAAAATTATGAGCCTGATATTTTGTTTTTATCTAATACCAAAGTACGCGGTTGATACTATTTAGTTAAAATGTTCACAAAAGCAATGATTTTTAAAAAATCAGTTACACATTAAGTTTAATGAAACCACAGCTTCATTAAATATAATCAATTAACAACCGTTTAGAAAATATCAAAAACCTTAGAAAAATATTAATGTTAAACTTACATTATCATTCAAAAATAAAAATGAAGACCACTTAAACAATGAAATATTTAAAAGTCAAATATTATCTACCTTTTTTTGAACTTCAGGTTCATGTATGCATCAGTGGTTCATTATTGAGTGGTGACCATATTTTTGTGCATATTTTTTCTGCTGCTGAAAAAGTATTCTTAAACTTAACAAGTTGAAGTAATGGTGAAAAAATAATTATATCTCCAAATGTATCCATAGATAATCTCATTCCTTATTTGATAGCTTTGAGATGTTTTATTTAAATTTTATATATTTACTTTTTCACTTTTGAAATGCTCATTGTTTTAAATGATCATAGTTTAATGAGTCAGAATGGGTCTTACAGGACTTGCTAAGAAGAACCACAGCCCCCCAACCACTAACTCATGGCGTCATCAGAGAGGAAAACCAAGTGAAGTAAATACCTCCTCTGTCTTTTGCTGTCTTACCTCCTCCTGGTGACTAATATCAGCCCACTGGAAACCGCAGGGGAAGGAAGCCATGCAGATACAGTGCATACAAACCAGCCTCCTTTTGCAGAGGGTAGGAATTGGATCTGGAAGGGCAAACAGGAAGAATGTAGCCCAATAGTTTTAATTTTCTAAGACACCACTTTTTAGTGATATGGTATCTTTTTGTGTGTGATATAGCATCCAGTTTTTGTTTTTGCCCTTTGTGGGGATTAAACTTTTTTTTCTTTCTTCCTAGTGAGGATTTCATGCCCCCCTTTTAAGGGGAATGTCCTGTTTTTCATATTAGAGGTCTTCCTTAATTGTATACCCATCTGAGTCAATGTAAGAGTGAGGTACAAAAAGCTAATAGGAAGGTCTTTGCAGTGGGGCTTTTGCTTTCTGATTCTATAGGTCTGAAGTAGGCCCTACAAATTTACATTTCTAACTAGTCCCAGGTGATGCTTGCCCAAGAGTCATATTTTAAGAACCATTTTATTACGGAATGCTCTTGAGAATCACATCTGTGAAAGGAAGGGATAGGAAGGAAACAGAGAGAAAGTTAAGCTGCAGTGTGAAGAGTTCTGAAGGAGAAATGGCCCATCAGAGATGTCCCAAAGACAAAGAGCTGGGTCTTTATTTCCTGCATGTTGTGCAGCCGCTGAATGTGAGCTGTCCCTAGAAGGAGATATGACCTGAGGAAGTTTTCTTCAGCATAGCTATCTCCATTTGTTGTTGTTGTTGTTCAGTAGCTCTGTCCTGTCTGACGCTTTGCCAACCCATGGACTGCAGCACACCAGGCTTCCCTGTCCTTCACCATCTCCTAGAGCTTGCTCAAATTCATGTCCAATAGTCAGTGATGCCACCAACCATCTCCTCCTCTGTCATCCCCTTCTCCTGCCTTCAATCTTTCCCAGCATCAGTCTTTTCTAATGAGTTGATTCTTCACATCAGTTGGCCAAAGTCTTGGAGCTTCAGCATCAGTCCTTCCAATGAATATACGTGTCCTTAGTTGCTCAGTTGTGTCCAACTCTTTGTGACCCCATGCACTATAGCCTGTCAGGCTCCTCTGTCCATGGGGTTCTCCAGACAAGAATACTGGAGTGGGCTACCATGTCCACTACCATGTCCGGATCCAAGGGATCTTTCCAACACAGGAATCAAACGCAGGTCTCCCACATTGCAGGCAGATTCTTTACTCTGAGCCACCTATCCAATGAATATTCAGTGTTGATTTTCTTTAGGACTGACTGGTTGGATCTCCTTGCAGTCCAAGGGACTCTCAAGAGTCTTCTCCAACATCACAGTTCAAAAGCATCGATTCTTTGGCACTCAGCCTTCTATAACTCTCACATCCACTACTGGAAAAAAATAGCCTTGACTAATGTCTCTGCTGCTGTCTAGGTTGGTCATAGATTTTCTTCCAAGGAGCAAGTGTCTTTTAATTTTATGGCTGCAGTCACAATCTGCAGTGATTTTGGAAGCCAAAAAAAAAAAAAAGTCTCTCACTGTTTCCATTGTTTCCCCATCTATTTGCCATGAAGTGATGGGACTGGATGCCATGGTCTTCATTTTTTGAATGTTGAGTTTTAAGCCAACTTTTTCATTCTCCTCTTTCACTTTCATCAAAAGGCTGTTTACTTCCTCTTCACTTTCTGCCATTAGGATGGTGTCATCTCCCTAGCTGAGGTTATTGATATTCCTCTCAGCAATCTTGATTCCAGCTTGTGCTTCATCCAACCTGGCATTTTGCATGATGTACTCTGCGTATAAGTTAAATAAGCAAGGTGACAATATATAGCCTTGATGTACTCCTTTCCTGATTTGGAACCAGTCTGTTTCCATGTCCAGTTCTAACTGTTGTTTCTTGACCTGCACACAGATTTCTCAGGAGGGAGGTCAGGTGGTCTGGTATTCCAGTCTCTAGGAATTTTCCGCAGTTTGTTGTGATCCACACAAAGACTTTGACGTAGTCAATGAAGTAGAAGTAGATGTTTTTCTGGACTCCCTTGCTTTTTCTAAGATCCAACAGATGTTGGCAATTTGATCTCTGGTTCCTCTGCCTTTTCTAAATCCAGTTTCAACATCTAGAAGTTCTTGGTTCGTGTATTATTGAAGCCTAGCTTGGAGAATTTTGAGCATTACTTTGCTAGCATGTGAAATGAGTGCAATTGTGCGGTAGTTTGAACATTCTTGGGGCTTGCCTTTTAGCTCAGTCAGTGAAGTATCTGCCTGTAATGCAGGAGACCCAGGTTGGATCCCTAGGTTGGGAAGATTTCCTGGAGGAGAAAATGGCAACCCACTCCAGTATTCTTGCCTGGAGAATGCCATGGGCAGAGGAGTCTGGCAGGCTACAGTTCGTGGGGTTGCAAGAGTTGTACACGACTTAGCAACTATACCACCTTGAACATTCTTTGTTATTGCCATTCTTTGGGATTGGAATGAAAACTGACCTTTTCCAGTCCTGTGGCCACTGCTGAGTTTTTCAAATTAGCTGGCATATTGAGTGCAGAACAAAGCTAGTGGAAGTGATGGAATTCCAGTCAAGCTATTTCAAATCCTAAAAGATGAAGCTGTTAAAGTGCTGCATTCAGTATGCCAGCTGTCCCCATAGTGGGCTGATAACTGAGGTCCTTTCTGTTCGAAGGTCCTGGCTTTGCTATTTCGGGATTCCCTGGTGGCTCAGATGTAAAAAATCTGCCTGCAGTGTTGGAGACTCTGGTTCGATCCCTGGGTCAGGAAGATCCCTGGAGAAGGGAATGGCAACCCATTCCAGTATTCTTGCCTGGAGAGTCCCCTGGACAGAGGAGCCTGGCAGTCTACAGTCCATGGGGTCCTAAAGAGTTGGCTGCAGCTGAGTGACTAACACTCACTTTTTCTGCTGGAAGCACTCCCAGCAGATGGGGGACAGTGTACTTTTTCCTGAAAAGGGAAAATGGGGCCGTCTATTACAGAGTCCATACATACTCTTTTTCTCCAGTCAGCCTCCCACCCCTGTCCCAAGACAGCTACTTTTTCTATTTTTCTTACTCCATTGATTAAGTTTGTCTATGCCAGAACATCATATAAATGGAACTGTACAGAACAAACTTCTAGGTGTTGTCTTGGCTCAGTATAATGTCCATAGATTCATCCATGTTCTTTTATGTATCAGAAGTTGTCGCTACTGTTGTTTCTTGTTACTGAGTAGTATTCCAATCTATGAATATACAGCATTTTTATCCATTCTTATGTTAACTGCCACTTGGATTGTTTTCAGTTTGGGGACATTTTTACTAAAGATCTGTGAACATGTTTGTAAGAGTCTGTTTTGTGGACACAGTTTTGTTTCTCTTGGATAAAGACCTAGGGACAGAATTGTTGTGTTATATAATAGTTTATATTTAGTAAAGTTTTTCAAAGCGATTTTACCTTTTTCATTTCCATCAGATATGACAGATGTGATTGCTCAATCCTTGCCAACTTTTGATGTTTCCAAGTGTTTCTAATTTTAACCATCCCAGTGCATATATAGTATATCCTGATGACTAATGGTGAACATCTTTTCATGTGCTTTTATTAGATGATTTGTCTATCTTTTCTTTGTGAACTATCTATTTCAGTTGTTTGCTCATTTATTAATTGGATTACTTGTCTTGATTTTTGAGTTATAGGAACTCAGTATATATTCTGGGCATAAGTTTCATCAGATACATTTTGCAAATATTTTCTTCTGATTGGTGACTTGTTTATTTTCTGACATCTTTATATAGTTTCAGGTCATGATCTTCTAGGCATTCTATAATTTAAACTTTCGTGGTTAATTTTATGAGCCAACTCAAATTTTTCTACAGAATGAGATGTGTTCACTTGCTTATAGATACATCTAGTTATTTCATCAACCTTTGTTGGAAAGGTTTTTCCTTTTATCTTTTGAATTGCTTTGGTATCCCTGTTGTAAATTGGTTGACTGTATAGCAATCAGCTATCATTCATACCACTTTTTTTTTTTTAACTGTAATAATGTTACTTTACTCTGGCTGCCTTCAAGATTTGCTTTAATCTTGATATTTTCATCCCTTTGATTGTGATGTGTTCCTGTGTGATTTTCTTTCTAATTATTCTGCTTGGAATTTGCTGAGCTCCTTTGAATATGTAAGTTTGTATTTCTCACAAAATTTGGAGAAATTTTGGCCTTTATCAGATATTTTTCTGTCTCATTATCTTCAGTTGTATATAACTAGACCACTTGTTATTGTACTATGAATCTCTGAAGCTCTATTTGTTATTTTGAAGATATTTTTCTTTCTCCTTTAGAATCAGTAAAATGTACTGATTATTTACTGGTTTAGTGACCTTTTTTCTGCTGTATCTGATCTCCTTTAAAGAAATCCAATGAATTTTTGCATTTCAAATACAGTCAGTTTTACTTCTATAATTTCCATTTGGTTCTTTCAGTTCTACTCTCAGCCGAGATTCCTCCCATGTGTACATTTATTATGACCATATTTTCCTGAAATACTTGAATGTATTTATAATACTTGTTTTGAAGTCTTTGTCTGTTAATTCTGAAGTCTAGATCATTCAAGGTTTGGTTTCTTTGAGCTGCTTCTTTTTCTTGACTCTGAGTCTCTCTTTCCTTTTTCTTTGTTATGGTAAATTTTGCTTGTATGATGGGTATTGTGAGTGATAGTTGTAGACCTGTCTCTTATACACATCTGTATCTGCCTGTAATGCAGGAGACCAAGGTTCGCTCCCTGGGTTGGGAAGATCC
>SJYV01010635.1:307684-332847 GCA_006410875.1 Neotragus pygmaeus | reverse complement strand
TTTTTTTTTTTTTTTTTTTGTCCTGTAGACAGTTAACAGGGCTGAATTCAAATGCCCCAACATTATCATTCTTGTGTTAAGTAGCAACGGAATTCTCCTCTCAACTCATATCTTTACACTTTTCAGCTGTTGCTTTTTGCTGGACTCCTTGGAGCCTTCCCCAAATGAAGGCCATCTAAATATTTGGGCATAGTTTACACAGAAATCTTGTGGCGCTTTCTAGCCCTAGACTTGGTACTATGGCTCCTCAGCTAGCAGGAAGGCACATTTTTGTTCGGTCTCTACTGACTGTGTGTCTGTTTGTGACTGTGTCTGTAATAAGTGACCTCAGGCAACAGCCCTGTAAATACAGATCCTATCTGGTGCAGTTCCTTCTTTTAAGGTTGATGTCCCTCCAGTTACTACCTGCTTTTGGTCATATCTGTTTTTATATTTTATCCACAGTATATAGTTGTTAAAGATGGAAAAGCTACTCTAAGTTAGCTTGTTATTATTCAAAGCAGAACATTAAAATGTTGAAGCTTTATTTTATTTTAATTGAGTCAGTCAAACCATCCATTATTTAGAGACTATTTTAGGAAATTGTAAAACATCCACTAAATGGAATATTGCAGTATATTAAATTTTTGAAGCCAAATTTGGAAACGAAACAAGGATGTCTGCTGTCACAGCTACTTTTTACTGTTAAATTAGAGATTTTAGTCAAAGTAATTAGATAAGAAACAGAGGTGGGAGGAAATAGAGATTGGAAAGGAAAAAGAATATTTTCACTATCATAAGTGAAATTATATTTTACAAGAGAATCTATGTACAATTAGAACCAGTAAGAGTTCAAGAAGGCTACTGGATATAAAGTCAGCATAGAATACCAATACCAACATTCACCACATCAGAATGTACATGAAACCAGTTGGAAAACATATTAAGAAAAAGAGATACAGTTTATAATACCATTTATACACTACCTAGTCCTCATTAACAAAAGATAGTAGAGAAAATTACATGACATCTTTAAGGACAGGCAAGAATAAATGAAAATTATCAGTCAACTCCCCCATTTCTGTAATACCTATAGTATCAATACAGTTGTTGAATATGGAAAAACTGAAAGCTCACCTGGAGTTAGATGTCCAAGAATTATCAGGACCATTCCAAAAATGGTCAGCAAGTGTCATGCACATTCAAAGTGTGGTATTGACTCAGGTATAGACAAGTAGATTAGTAATAAAAATGAAGAAAGCTTGAAACAAATTCAAGCATGTATGTAAACATGTATGTAAAGCATGTACGCATAGTAAACTGAAAGTGAAAGTCACTTAGTCATGTCGACTCTTTGCCACCCCATGGATTATTAAGTCCATGGAATTTTCCAGGCCAGAGTACTGGAGCGGATAGCCTTTCCCATCTCCATGGGATCTCCCCAAACCAGGGACTGAACCCAGGTCTCTTGCATTGCAAGTGAATTCTTTACCAGCTGAGCCACAAGGGAAGGCCAAGAATACTGGAGTGGGTAGCTTATCCCTTCTCCAACAGATCCTCCCAACCCAGGAATCCAACCAGGGTCTCCTGCAATGCAGACGGATTCTTTATCAACTGATCTGTCAGGGAAGCCCAAGTGAAAGTCGCTCAGTCGTGTCTGACTCTTTGCGATCCTATGGACTATATAATCCATGGAATTCTCCAGGCCCAAAGACTGGAGTGGGTACCGTTCCCTTCTTCCGGGGATCTTCCCAAGCCAGGGATTGAACCCAGGCCTCCCAAATTACAGGTGGATTCTTTACCAGCTAAGCCACAAGGGAAGCCCATAGTAAAATAGGAAACAATTGGTTTGCCAAATACCATAAATAATAAACTCTGATTAAAATCAAAATTAAAAAAAACTAACTTCAAAATTTTTAGAGCAAAATATGGAATGTCTTTAAAACTTTAGCTAGATAGGATTTCTTACAACAAAAAACACAGGTCATAAAGAAAAAAATTAATAAATTTTGCTAAATCAAGAATTTAAACTTCAGTAAGTTTTTCCAGTGGTCATGTATGGATGTGAGAGTTGGACTGAAGAAAGCTGAGCACCGAAGAATTGATGCTTTTGAACTGTGNATGATTGGTTCTATCCCTCTGGTCTCTGGGATTTTGTTCCTTTTTTGTCTGATTATCTTTCTTTATGTTCTATTTTCTCAATTTTTGTTGAGATTCCTTGTTATTTTTTTCATTGTCATCAAGTTTTCCTTTTCATGTTTAAACACAGCCAACCTCGTCCATGTGGAATAGGTCATGGGAGAAGCACCAGACAGGAGTACAACTGACTCTCCCAGTTGATACCTGAAGTTCAGCAGTTTTTAACGATTAAACACTTCTCAGTATGTTGCTCTTAGTCAGTTTCCAAAGCCCTAAAATCATTTTTCCATCATTTTAGAGTTATTTGGGTGGGGGTGGGGGTCCTGGCCTATCCATTCCATTTGTTCTAGGTATCTCAGCTTTCTCACATTGTTTTTATCACGTTTTCTTCTAGAAGTTTTATGGTTTTAGCTTTTTGTATTAGGTCTGTGAGCCGATTTGATTTACATTTATGTTTGGTATAAGATGAACTTTAGTGTTTATTGTTTTAACCAGATGGATAGATATCCAGTTGTTTCAGCACTGCTTATTAGGATGTCTGCCATGGGTCTTTGTCTAGTCCCTCTTTTCCCATCAGTTGCTATCTGTCTTTATGTCATCACCACACTGTCTTGTCTATGGTAGCTTTGTCAAAAGTCTTGCCATCAGGTAATGTAATGATTTGAATTGGTTTTGGCTTCTCTGTACAAATTTCAGAATAACCTTGTCAATTTCTGTCAAAAGTCTACTGGAATTTGTTTGTGTTTCAGTGAGTTTATTGATAGATTTGGGACCAGTGGTCATCCTAATGACACATTTTCTTAATCTGTAAGCATGGTGTATCTCCATATTAGTTGATTTCTCTATAATTTCTCTCAGCAGTGTTTTCTGGTTTTCTGTGTATACGTTTTCTATATATTTTGCTTAAATTATTCCTAAATAAGATTTGGGATTTTATCACAAATGGCATTAAAAAGTGTTTGTTATATTTTATTGCTGATTTGTATATTGACCTTGTAAGTATACAGACTTAACTAAGTTCACATATGTTATGTCAAGTTTTTTAATTTTCTACCAAATCAATCATATTATCCATGAATAAAGAAAAGTTTAATCCCACTTCAGTCTAAATGTCCGTTCATTTTTCTCACCTTTTGCAACTACAACCTCCAGCTCAATTCTGAATAGAAATGGTGAGAATTGGATTTCCTTTTCCTTGTTCTCAGTCTTAGGGGGAAACCATTTATTCATTCGCTTTATAATGTGATATTAGCATTAACTTTTTTTATGAATGCTTTTTTAAGGTTATTCCCTTCTGTTCCTTTTTTGTTAAGAGACTTTTTATCACAAATACACACTTGATTGTATCAAATGATTTTTTGCACTTACGGAAATAATCACACGGTACTTCTCTGTGGTTCTGTTAACTTGATAAATTATACTGATTGATTTTCCAAAGTCAACCATCTTTGCATTCCCCTGGTAAGCTCCATATGGTGCATATACTTCCATATATTGTGTTATACTTTTGTATACTGCTGTACTGGATTAGCTATTTTTTTAAGACTGTGTTAATTAGGGCTTTTGATCTGATGATTTCTTGTAATATCTTTGTTTTTGATATCTGGGTAATGTTGGCTTCATGAAATGAGTTTAGAGGTATTTTTCTTTTATTTTTTGAAGGAATTTAAATTAAAATTAGTATTATTTCTTTTTTATTTTATTTAATTTTCTGGCCACCCTGCACAGCTTATGAGATCTTAGCTCCCTCACCAGAAATTGAACCTGGATCCTCACCTAGGCCCTCAGCAGTGAGAGCATGGGACCCTAACCACTGACTTCCAGGGAATTCTCTCTTATTTTTAAATATTTATGGTAGAGTTCACTAGTGAAACCATCTGTGGCAAAAGGTTTTCATTATGAAATCAGTTTCTTTAATTATTACAAGGCTAGTAAATTTTTTCCTGATGCAGTTTTGATATTTGTGTCTTTCAGGGAGTTTGTTCATGTTTCCTATAGCAGTGAGTTTGTTAGTATAATATTGTTTAATAATATTCCCTTATCATCCTTTACTATCTATAGGATTTTTAGCAGTACCCTCTCATTACTGAAAATTAGCAATTGTATCTTCTTTTATCTTAATCAGCTTAGCTAGAGGTTTAATAACTTTATAAATAAAACTAAACTTTTGGTTTCATTTACTTTCTTTCTTGTCAGTTTTCCATTTTCTTTCTCCTTTAATGTACTTTTTTTTTTCTTATGCTTAACTTGGCTTTAATTGACACTTATTTTTCTAGCCCCTCAGTAAAGAAATTTTAAACTTTTTTTTGTCTTTTCATTGTAAACCTTTAATGCTACAAATAATCCTCTAAGCACTGGTTTAGCTGCATTCCATAATTTTTTTGTTTGTTTTCATTGTCATTCAGTTAAATGAAACTTTTAAAATTATAATTTATTCTTATTACCCATAATATAGGATAATCAGTTTCCAAGTAGATGGGTATTTATTGAATCTTGTTTTTGGTTTAGCTTAGTGAATGTTTCATATGTACTTGAAAATAACATATATTCTACTGTTATTGGATAGACTGCTCTTCTGTCTCTGTATGTCAACTATCATCAGTTAGGTCCAGTTGGTTATGGTTTTTCAAGACAAATTTATCATTACTGATAGTTCACTTTTTCAGTTATTGAGAGGGATGCTAAAATCTTGTATTTGTGATGGTGAATTTTTTTATCTCTGATCCTGTCAGCGTTAGCCTCATGTATTGAAGCTATTAATAGGAGCATAAACATTTAAGATTTTTATGTATTCTTCGTGAGTTGATTCTTTTATTATTATTATGTTTTTATTATTATTTATGTTTTATTATTATTATTATGTTTATGTTAATCTCTAGTAACATTTGTTACTTTAAACTCTGCTTTGTCTGATATCACCATAGCCCCTCCATCTTTCTTATAATTAGTGCTTGTTTCTGTGGCATATCTCTTTTCATCCTTTTACTTCTAAGCAAAGTTATATAAACACTTTATAGTTAAAGTGTTCTGTTGTTGATGACATCATATGCTTAACCAATCTGACAAGCTTTGTCATGGAACTGCTTGTAAGGTCGAGTGTATGTATAACATTTTGCTATTTATATTCTTACATTGTAGGTCTACTGTTGATTAATTTGCCCAGTTTTAGTTTATTTGAAAAAAGTCTTTCATTTACGAAAGGTATTTTCACTGGGTATAGAATTCTAGATATTTTTTTCTTTCAGCCTTTTTTGCAGTCTAGATCTATTTTCTTTTTGGTTTGCATAGACTCCATTGAGAAGTTTGTTTTCTTTCTTGTTTCCCTGTGTGTAATGTGTTCTACTTTTCTCCTCTGGCTTCTTTCCAAATTATTTATTAGTGATTTTCAGCAATTTTATAGCCTTACGGTTTGTTTTTCTTTGTTTTTGACCTGTTAGTGATTAACTGAGCTTCCACAATCCTGTGGGTTTACAATTTTACATCAGCTTTCAAAATTTTCCAGCCATTCAAATACTCTTCATTGCCTGCTTCCATCATGGGTCTCAAACTTCATTTATGTTACGTTCCTCAGTAATTCTCACAGGTCACTAAGGTTATATTTAGTCATTCTTTTTCTTTTTGCTTCATTTTGGATAGTTTATATTTCATTAATATTATTATCACATTCCTTAATCTTCTTGACATATGTGATCTCTAATTCTATTCAATGAATTGCCCATTTTAGACCTTGTATTTTTTAAGTTCTAGAAATTTCACTTGGTTATTTTCTTTTATATCCATCATTTCTTTTGTTAAATCCTTGAGCATGTTCATAAGAACTCTTTTAAGGTCTTTGTTTTCTAATTATCTAAGTCTCTTTACTGAGTTTTTGTTGCAACTATGAGATCATGTTTTTTCTGCTTCTTTACATGTCTAGTAATTTTTAGTTTAGTAATCATTTAGAATGTCTAGATTTTGTTATCTTTCTTTAAAATGTATTAGTTTTCTTTGGCAGCTAAAGTACTTGCAGATTATCCTTTTGAGGTTGTGTTTAACCTTTGTTAGGGCAAGTCTAGAATAGCTAGACTTTAGAGTTAGTTCAGCTTTTATACCGGAGAAGGCAATGGCACCCCACTCCAACACTCTTGCCTGGAAAATCCCATGGACGGAGGAGCCTGGTAGGCTGCGGTCCATGGGGTCTCTAAGAGTCAGACAGGACTGAGCGTCTTCACTTTCATGCATTGGAGAAGGAAATGGCAACCCACTCCAGTATTCTTGCCTGGAGAATCCCAGGGACAGAGGAGCCTGGTGGGCTGCCGTCTATGGGGTCACACAGAGTCGGCCACGACTGAAGAGACTTAGCAGCAGCAGCAGCTTTTATACTAAGGTGTTACTGCTCTAGTGTCTATACTGAATTTTTTGGGTGTTGACTGAGATTTCTCAATGCTATCTGATTGGAATTTGAACATGCCACAGTCAGTTGCAATTTCTTGGTATTTATCTGCATTCTATCTGTATTTGCCCACGGTGACCTCATCTACTTTGATGGTGTCAACTAATCTCAGTATGCTGATGACTCTTAATTATACATCCCCAGTTTATGCTCCATACCCACATAGCCAGCTACTGTCTATTGATCAGTTTTACTAAGATGTCACATAGGCACTTCAAACTCAACTTTTCCAGAACTAGTTTCACTGTATCGCACCCCAAATTCTGAACCTATTTGTTTTGTTTCCTATTGCAACTGTAACAAATTATCATAAATTTAGTGGCTTAACACAGTTTATTATCTTGTCATTCTACAGATCCGCAGACTGACAGGGCTCACTAAGATAAAATGAAGGTGTCAGGGGGACTGTATTCCTGTTGGAGGCTGTAGGGGACAGTCTTTTTCTTGCTTTTTAGCTTTTAATGGCTGCATCTTCAAAGCCAGCAATGACTCCTCCTGTCTTACACTGTGTCTGCCTGACATGTCTCTTTTTTTGTAGTCAAATCTCCTTCAATTTCCCTCTTATTAGGACTTTTGTGATTTCATTAGGCCTGCTAGATAATACAAGATGCTCTCCCCATTTCAAGGTCCTTAAATGTGATCACATCTGGAAAGTCCCTTTTACCATGATGTAACAGATTCACAGTTCTAGGGATTTGAGGATTAGGACATGAACATATTGGAGGGCCATTATTCTTTTTATCATATTATCTTAGTGAATATACTCAGCCAACCTAAAAACCTGTTAGTCTTTCTTGTTTTCATCCTCTTTCTTACCTACCTCACATCTAGTCAGTCACCACATCCCATCGCTTCTGCCTTCAAAATTGCTCCATTTTTTTATATCCTGACTGCTTCTACATTAATGCATACCATTGTGTTTGTTGGAAATAATGCCAGCTATTTTTCTGCTGCTCATCCCTCCTCTCCTATTCCATTCTTCAAAACATCATTACACCATCTTTATGAAATGTGAATCTTTGTATTTTATACCTTTCATTAAGACCTTTTACTGGTTCCCCATTGTACTATCTTAAGGCATTGAAGATCCTTCATACTTGGCTTTACTTCTCTTATTCAGTCTCATCTTTCTCTACTCCCTCTGCAGGCTTGTAAGCAAGCTGTAATGAACACTTGTGAAGTGAGAGAAGAGAATATATACCCTCTTAGTCTAGAACAACAATGGCCANACTCTTGAGAGTCCCTTGGACTGCAAGGAGATCCAACCAGCCCATTCTGAAGGAGATCAGCCCTGGGATTTCTTTGGAAGGAATGACGCTAAAGGTGAAACTCCAGTATTTTGGCCACCTCATGAGAAGAGTTGACTCATTGGAAAAGACTCTGATGCAGGGAGGGATTGGGGGTGGGAGGAGAAAGGGAGACAGAGGATGAGATGGCTGGAGGGCATCACTGACTTGATGTACATGATTCTGAGTGAACTCCGGGAGATGGTGATGGACAGGGAAGCCTGGCGTACTGCGATTCATGGAATCACAAAAAGTTGGACACGACTGAGCAACTGAAGTGAACTGAAAAAGCTTGGCTAGTATAATTTGAAATTTAAAAATGAGTTAAATACTATTCTAAAAATGAATGAAAGCTTTTGTGATTAGAGAGGAGCCCATTTCCTCTCTCAACATTTTATTTACATAAGGGAAAAGGTCTAACTTTCTATATTAATCAGGAGGGGCAAGGCGATGCTGCCAAAACAAAGGAAGCCTGAAATATCAGTGGCCTAACCAGAAGAACTTGTTTTCATTCACATTATATGTATAGCACAAATCACTGGAGTCCCCTGCTCCACATAGTCCCTCAGGAACCCACACTGACAGACATGTTGTAGCCTCACCACTGAAACACAGGACTCCCAAGGTGCCACAAAGGGTGTTAAAGGATATTCAGATCAATTCAGTCACTCAGTCGTGTCTGCCTCTCTATGACCCCATGGACTGCGTCACGCCAAGCTTCCCTGTCTATCACCAACTCCCGGAGTTTACTCAAACTCATGTCCATATTGTCAGTGATGCCATCCAACCATCTCATCATCTGTCGTCTGCTTCTCTTACCTTCAGTTTTTCCCAGCATCAGGGTCTTTTTTCCAGTGAGTCAGTTCTTCGCGTCAAGTGCCCTCAGTATTGGGATCTGATTGTTTGCTCTATGCTTTTCTGTCTAGAATATGAAAGGGCAAAGCATTATCTAGGCCATTTGCAACATTAGGTCTGTAATATTGCTCTTCAAAGTTTTCATACTCAAAGTATGAAAAACCACCTGCATAAAGATATGCTTATGTGAATGGGATGATTGACATTCAAGGTCTGCTTACCTTCTTGAGAATAAACAAGGAGATTTTTGCCAAAAATTCTTCAGAGTGGTTTCCTAGAATGTCTTTGACATCTGAGTCAAACTTCAGTTCAAGATTACTTTTAGATATCTTCTTGCAAAGATTGAACTATAAGAGAGAAGCCTCATAAGCTTTTGGGCAAGATTTTCAACTACAGTCGTGGGAACTTATCACCTTAGTTCATTAAACAAACTAGATAGTACTTGAGGTTCCCCCTAAACTTAAAGACACTTTTAATAACTTTGCTTTGAGAACTTCTCTCTTTATTGAGAACTTCACTTCTTCAAATCAAGAAAATGGAAGACTTTTAAGCCTAATGAATAGGGATGTTGATAATTGTCATTTGAAGTTTCAGGTCAGATATTAAGATATATCTGCCACATATATCAAGCTCTATTAAAAATTGTAATGTTTATTGTTGTTAAATATATATAACATAAAGTTTCCCATTAGTACTATTTAGCATATTCACAGTGATATATAAACATCACCTCTACCCAGTTCTGAAGCATTTTCATCACCCCAAGGAAACCCAATAAGCGATCAGTCCTCTTAGTGCCCTCCTGCCAATTCCTGGCAGCCACTAATCTTTCTCTCTCCATGGATTTGACTGTTCTGGATTTTTCATAAAAGTGAAAGCATTTGATAAATTGGTTTTTGTGTCCGACTTCTCTCACCTAGCATAATGTTTTCAAAGGTTCATCCATGTTGTAGCATATATTAATGCATTCTTTCATTTTATGGCAGAATTTTAAAATTATAATTTTTAAAAATGTATGCAGTTTTTTTTCCTAATGCTCTAAAAATAAAACAGCTTTGTCCTTCATAAATCCATCAAGCATACTTCTTTTTGACAATTAATGAATCTCCACATGGAACAAAACTTGACTCTTGGTGTTTAAATCTTTATACAGTATATCAAATAATCTGATGTTTAGCATACTTGCCACATGATATTGTTGCCTTGATATAATCAAGCAAAGTTAAGGTCTTCTACACCACAAATCATTGTTTTGGAGGCCAGTGATTAGCTGTAAGTGACAGGTGTATCCAAAACCAGAATTCTCATGGTAAACTCAGCTTCACTGGACTAGAATGCCATCACTATACACTTAAGTCAGTTTGTTCTCATTTGCTTCTTAGAATTTTGATGTCAGTTTTAGTAAACTCTCCACTCTTCTGTGTGTTGAGTCCCACATCACAAAAGAGTAATTGACAGTAGTAATTTTTCACTGTTTGAAAGACAAACTAAAGGATGCAGCAGTGAGTTTGATCTTTTTCAAAACAATTCCATCTTTGAATCATCTCTTTGGCACTTTAGCCTAATTTGGATTATCTTCTGAATTCCTTCTGGAATTTCTTCTCTGTTCTTTTCTCTAGTATATATAAAAGTTGTAAACTATAGAAACCAAGGTTTTTCCAATAGTATAAAGTTTTTTTTTATTCTTAGTCATCAAAAATGGTGGGGTTTTTGTTTGATATTTTTAAGTGAGGTGTTAAACTGATGTAACTTTATACTAATTTCAGGTGTACAACATAATGATTCGGTATTTGTATATATAGGCATACCTTGTTTTATTGCATTTTATTACACTTCACATATATTATTTTTTATAAGTTGAAAGTTTGTCATAAGTCTGCCTGCATTATCAGATGATGGTTAGCATCTTTTTAAGCAATAAAATACTTCTAATTAAAGTATGTGCCTTGTTTTTTAAATACAATGCTGTTGCATACTTGATAGACTATATTACAGGGTAAAGGTAACTTTTGGAGAAGGAAATGGCAATACATTTTCACATTTTCCAGTATTCTTGCCTGGAGAATTCCATGGACAGAGGAGCCAGGTGGGCTACAGTCTATGGGGTCACAAATAGTCAGACACGACTTAGGAACTGAGCACGAGCAAAGATAACTTTTATATACACTAAGAAACCAAAAATTTACGTGACTCACTTTATTGTAGTATTTGTTTTATTGTGGTGGTCTAAGACTGAACCTGTAGTACCTCCGAGGTATGCTTGTATTATAAAATGATCACTGCAATAAATCTCGTTAACCTTTATCACCATCAGTTCAGTTCAGTTCAGTTGCTCAGACGTGTCCGACTCTTTGCGACCCCATGAATCACAGCACGCCAGGCCTCCCTGTCCATCACCATCTCCCGAAGTTCACCATACATAGCTACAAAATTTTTTTTTTGTAATGAGAACTTTGGAGATCTGTCCTGGCTGCTTTCAAATTATATTCACCGTGCTATACATTATATCTCTGTGACTTACTCATTTTATAACTAGAAATTTGTTCCTTATGACCCTCTTCTTCCATTCTCACTACCTACACTCCCTCCCCCCACCTCAGGCTGCTACCAATCATCTCAGTATCTGTCGGCTCAGAGTTTTTGTCTGTTTTATTGTTGTTTTTAGATTCCACATAAAAGGAAGAGCATATGATATTTATCCTTTTCTGTCTGACTTGTTTTACTTAGCATAGTGCCCTCAAGGTCCATTCATGTTGCCACAAATGGCAAGATTTCACTCATTTTTATGGCTGAATAATATTCCATTAAGAAAGAGAGTTTACTGAAGGGAAAAAAAAAAGATGTTTCGTGTTGCATTTTCTTAGACTTTGCCCATAATAATACTCATGGTTTTTTTGGCAACATAAACTATTTTTGATTTAATGTGAAAGGCTCCGTTGGGTTTAAGTGGGTGATGTTAGTAATATTCAACAAGAGGTATTTTAGGAACTATATTTAAGACAGATTAAAGTGGGGAAAGATAGATGCAGGCAAAACAGATAGTTAGATATTTTTTAGTAACTCAAGAATCATTATGGGCCAAAGAACTAAACAGACATTTCTCCAAAGAAGACATACAGATGGCTAACAAACACATGAAAAGATGTTCAACATCACTCATTATCAGAGAAATGCAAATCAAAACCACAATGAGGTACCATTTCACACCAGTCAGAATGGCTACTATCCAAAAGTCTAAAACCAATAAATGCTGGAGAAGGTGTGGAGAAAAGGGAACCCTCTTACACAGTTGGTGGGAATGCAAACTAGTACAGCCGCTATGGAGAACAGTGTGGAGAGTCCATAAAAATCTGGAAATAGAACTGCCTTAAGGTAAGGTGAAGTCACTCAGTCGTGTCCAACTCTTTGCGGCCCCGTGGACTGTAGCCTACCAGGCTCCTCCGTCCATGGGATTCTCCAGGCAAGAATACTATAGGAGTGGGTTGCCATTTCCTTCTCCATGGGATCTTCCCAACCCAGGGATCAAACCTAGGTCTCCCGCATTGGAGGCAGACGCTTTAACCTCTGAGCCACCTATGACCCAGCAATCCCACTGCTGGGCATACATACCAAGGAAACCAGAATTGAAAGAGACACGTGTACCCCAGTGTTCATCGAAGCACTGTTTATAATAGCCAGGACATGGAAGCAACCTAGATGTCCATCAGCAGACGAATGGATAAGAAAGCTGTGGTACATATACACAATGGAGTATTATTCAGCCATTAAAAAGAATATACTTGAATCAGTTCTAATGAGGTGGATGAATCTGAAGTGTATTATACAGAGTGAAGTAAGTCAGAATGAAAAACACCCATACAGTATACTAACGCATATATGTGGAATTTAGAAAGATGGTAACGATGACCCTGTATGTGAGACAGCAAAAGAGACACAGATGTATAGCACAGTCTTTTGGACTCTGTGGGAGAGGGTGAGGGCAGGATGATATGGGAGAATGGCATTGAAACATGTATAATATCATATGTGAAACGAATTGCCAGTCCAGGTTCAATGCATGAGATAGCATGCTCAGGGCTGGTGCACTGGGTTGACCCAGAGGGTTGGTATGGGGAGGGAGAGGGGTTCAGGATGGGGAACATGTGTACACCCATGGTGGATTCATGTTTTGTATGGCAAAACCACTACAATATTGTAAAGTGATTAGCCTCCAATTAAAATAAATAAATTTATATTAAAAAATAAAAAGAATCATTGTAAGTTACTTCAGGGCAGGGACTATTGTGTTGTTCATCTATTTCCAGCCTTTATATAGGTTGTGATACACAAGTTAACACTTATCATTTATGGAATGTTACACAAAATAAAATTAGTGAATAAATAAATGAGTAAATGAGTTCTCCTTTATTGTTGAAAGAAAGACAGCTAGAGACTTAAACTAATGTAGTGGCTGGGAAAGTAAAGAGACTGGAAGAACATGGGGGAAAGAGTTAAGTCTAAATGGAGGATTCAAATGGAACACACCAAGAGGAACAAAACTAGGCAGACTCCGAAACTGAACACTGGGAAACTAGATAAAAGATGTTAAATAACAGTTTTGAAAGGAAATGTCTGTGTTTCTATAGGATTTTTGTTGTTGTTGTTGTAGAGGGGAAAGTTATATAAGATATTGCTAGTCAGTCTATCAGATATTAGAACTAATTGGAAAATACCCCATAGACAGTAGAATGAAAAGTGTAGATTTGAGAGTTGATTCCATGTAATTGATTAAATCATTCTGTGGATAGATTCTAAGATTAAACTGTTTTTGAATGAATTCTGGTGAGAATAAGAATAAGGCTAAATTATATCAGTTTATGCTTTTTAAATAAATTGGATCTGTGTTTAGTTGTACTTTATTATGTAAGGATTCTGTCACCAAAAATGCCATTAATCTGTCTATATTTTCCATTGCAGTGCAATTCAATTGGAATGAATTAGGTTGCCAAAATGTTATATAGGTTTTATTGCAGTAAGATTTATGGCAGATTTAAAACTATCTTGTGGCAAACTCAGCTGGGAACACAACTAACTACACAGTCCTCTGAATAGTGGAAATTATTATAAAGATTACATTTATAGATTAAATGACAAAGTTGCAGAACAGTAGTGACAGACAATCTGACAAATAGATTCTACGAATAGCATCCACTGTTGCATGTCAGAGAATAATTACATCTGCCTTGTGTGAAAGTGACTATTGTTTGTAGTTTGGTACAGTTGGCCCTGTGGATCCAGAGGTTCTGCGCTTGCAGTTTCAACCAACCCAGGATCACATTTGTGTTTTTTTGTTTTTTAATTTTATTTTTATTTTATTTTACTTTTCAATACTGTATTGGTTTTGCCATACATTGACATGAATCTGCCACGGGTGTATACGAGCTCTCAATCCTGAACCCCCCTCCCACCTCCCACCCCATATCGTCTCTCTGGATCATCCCCGTGCACCAGCCTCAGGCATCCTGTATCCTGTATCGAACATAGACTGGTGCTTCATTTCTTACATGATAGTATACGTTTCGATGCCATTCTCCCAAATCATCCCACCCTCGCCCTCTCCCGCAGAGTCCAAAAGTCCATTCTATACATCTGTGTCTCTTTTGCTGTCTCACACACAGGGTCATCATTACCATCTTNTTCATTTCTTACATGATAGTATACGTTTCGATGCCATTCTCCCAAATCATCCCACCCTCGCCCTCTCCCGCAGAGTCCAAAAGTCCATTCTATACATCTGTGTCTCTTTTGCTGTCTCACACACAGGGTCATCATTACCATCTTTTGAAATTCCACATATATGTATCAGTATACTGTATTGGTGTTTTTCTTTCTGACTGACTTCACTCTGTATAATCGGCTCCAGTTTCATCCATCTNAGGGGTTTGGGGTTTGGGGCTCTGGTTAGGGGTTCACGGTTCAGGTTCGGGGTTTGGGGTTCGGGGTTTGTGGTTTGGGATTCGGGTTTGGGTTAAGGGTTTGAAGTTTGGGGTTTGGGTTAGGGGTTTGGTGTTTGGGGTTCGGGGATAGGGTTAGGGTTTGGGCAACCCCCTCACTGGTTTGGGGTTTGGAGTCGGGGTTGGGGTTTGGTTTCGGGGTTCGGGGTTAAGGTTAGGGTTCGGGTTTGGGGTTAGGATTAGGGTTTGGGGAACCCCCTCTCTTCTTAGGGTTTGGGGTCAGAGTTTGGGTTAGGTTTTGGATCAGGGTCAGGGTTCAGGTTAGCATTAGGGTTGGTGTGAGCGTTAGGATTATGAGTTAACGTGACCACCTATATGGCCCACAGTTCTCTGTTAGCCTGCCCTGGCGGGCCAAGGATAGAAGAGTGCCCGGAAGATAAGCTACACCCAGCAAGCCTCTGTAGTGTACTGTTTGCGCAGGCAGGTCTTTCTTATTAGGCAGGTTAGAGTCTGTAGGTCTACAAGTTCAAATCCCAGGCCAGGCAGGTAGGCTAGTTAGGGCCCTAGAGTGCAAGGGGCTGACCCCCTTTTGTTTTTAGGGGATGAGGGACTGGAAGGGGCGGGGCTAAGGCCAGAAAACTTTATTTTTATTGTAGAGTTTTATTGTTAGGGTTTCGGGTCAGGGTTAGGGTTCGGGGATGGGGGTTTGGGGTTCTGGGCTTGGGTTAGTGTTTGGGTTCTGGTTTCAGGTTCGGGGATTGGGGTTAGAGTTAGGGTTAGGGTTTGGGCAACCCCCTTAGTTGTTTTGGGTTCGGGTTCAGGGCTGAGGGTTCGGGATTCAGGTTAGGGTTCGTGTTCGGGGTTAGGGTTATGGTTAGGTTTAGGGTTCAGGTAAACCCCTCACTTGTTAGGGTTCGGGTTCAGGGTTCGGGTCAGGGTCAAGATTTGGGTTAGGATTAGGATTCAGATTTGTGTTAATGTTAGGGTTAAGGGTCAAAGTGAGTAGTTCTCTATTAGCCTGCCCTGGCAGGCTGAGGCTTGAGAGGGCCCAGAAGCCAAGCCATTAGTAGGAGGCCTCTCTAGCATAGTGATTAGGTAGGCAAGAATATTTTTTTAGGCAAGCTAGGGTCCGTAGGTCAGGAGTTTGAATCCCAGGCCAGGCAGGTAAGGTAGTTAGACAGACAGGCAGGCAGGTCGGCTAGGTAGGGCCCTAGAGTGCAAGGGACCGACCCCCTTTTGCTTTTAGGGGACGGAGGACTGGAAGGGGTGAAAACTATTTTTATTGTAGAGTTTTATTGTTAGGGTTCGGTTTTGGGTTGGGGTTTGGGCTTGTTAGTTAAGGTTAGGGGTCAGGGATCAGGGTTCAGGTTCAGGGTTACGGTTAGGGTGCAGAGATGGCGGTTTGGGGTTCAGTATTGGGGTTAGTGTTCAGGTTCGGGTTTGGGTTAGTGTTCAGGTTCGCAGTTTGGGGTTAGAGTTCGGGAATGAGCAACCCCATCACTTTTTAGGGCTACTCTGCCCTGGGCGAGGCTTGGCCAGACTTGCCTAGCTGCTATGTTTACTTCCCAGAAAGAAGGAGGCCGTGGGCGGCTGGTGGACGTCATGGGTGCCTTCCTGGCCTCAGCTTCGCTCCTGCCTTGCCTTTTGACCTAGGCCCCAGGCCTACTTGGGGAGGGGTTAGGGGCCAGTGGGTTCCACACTGCCAAGGGCTCCAGCAATGAGAGCTCTGTCAGAGGAAAGGGAAGGGCAACTGGATGGCTTCTCCAGCGATTGCTGGGTAGCACACACCCTGCACCGCATGGAGAGCAACAGGCTCCCAGGGCCCCTGGGTGGGGTGTGTAGCACCACACCCAGAGAGGGGTCTCCATTTTCACCGGTAAGGGCCTGACAGTCGTGTGTTCCCTTGTGCTCTCCTAGCCAGCAGAGACGTGTGCATGTGGTTTGGGCCTGTCCCTGAGTGTCTGGGCTCCCACCCACAACCCCAGCTCAGGAGAAACAGCCCCTGAGCCCAGACCTCCAAGAGGTGAGAGGTGCCCCTGCCTGGGAGCCGAGTGCAGAGCATGTGGGGAAGCAAGCCTCCTTGCGGGAAGATGAGGCAGCCCAGCTGTGTGCGTCTGCAAACCCTGATGGGGAAGACCCGAGTACACCTCCAGAACAGCAGAGTTCCAGCTCTGCTCAGAGGTTCGATCTGGCAGAGCCCTGGGTGCGGGGCTCTGCCCTGGGCGAGCCTTGCCCAGACTTGCTCAGCTGCTAGGCTTACTTCCCAGGAAGGAGCAGTCTGCGGGCAGCTGGGGGATGGCACGGGCCCCTTCCTGGCCTCAGCTCCTCTCCTGCCTTGCCTTTGGACCTAGGCTCCAGGCCTCCTTGGGGTGGGGTTATTTGCCAGTGGGTTCCACACTGCCAAGAGCTCCAGCAGTGAGAGCCCTGTCAGAGGGAAGGGAAGGGCAACTGGGTGGCTTCTCCAGTGGTTGCGTGGCCACAAAGACCAGTGCCGCATGCAGAGCACCAGGCTCCCAGGGGCCCTGTGTGGGATACGCAGTGCCATACCTGGAGAGGGTCTCTGTTTGCACCTGGTAAGAGCCTGACAGCCATGGGTTCCCTAGCGCTCTCCTACACAAGAGACATGTGGGCCTATGTTTGGGCCTGCCCCTGCCTGTCTGGGATCCCACCTACAGCCCCAGCTCAGGTGAACAAGGCCCTAAGCCCAGACCTGCAGGAGCCGCGTGGCACCCCTCCTGGAAGCTGAATGCACAGATGCAAGGAAGCGAGCCACCTCAGGGGAAGATGAAGCAGCCCAGCTCGTGCATCTGCAAGTCCTGATGGGGAAGGCACGAATGCACGTCCAGAGCGGCAGAGCTTCAGCTCTGCTCAGAGGTCTGTTCTGGCAGAGCCCCGGTCACGAAGCTGCTCTGCCCTCGGTGAGACTTGCCCAGACTTGCCTAGCTGCTAGCCTTACTTCCTGGGATGGAGCAGGCTGCCAGAGGCTGAGGGATGGCATGGGCGCCTTCCTGGATTCAGCTTTGCTCCTGCCTTGCCTTTTGACCTCGGTCCCAGACCTCCATTAAGAGTGGTTAGGGCCCAGTGGGTTCCATGCTGAAAAGTGCTCCAGCAGTGATAGCTCTGTCAGAGTNGATGGCATGGGCGCCTTCCTGGATTCAGCTTTGCTCCTGCCTTGCCTTTTGACCTCGGTCCCAGACCTCCATTAAGAGTGGTTAGGGCCCAGTGGGTTCCATGCTGAAAAGTGCTCCAGCAGTGATAGCTCTGTCAGAGTGAAGGGAAGTGCAACTGGATGGCTTCTCCAGCTGTTTCTTGGCTGCACAGACCCAGCGCCACAATAAGAGAACCAAGTTTCCATCACCCCTGTGTGGGGTATGCAGCCCCACACATGGAAAGGGGTGCTCCATTTGCGCCCAGCAAGTCCTGACAGACGTGTTTTCCCTAGAGCTCATCTACTTAGCAGAGAAGTGTGCAAGTGGTTTGGGCCTTGCCCTGCGTGTCTGGCGTCCAGCCCTCAGGCCCAAATCAGGTGAACCAGCCCCTGTGCCCAGACTTTCAAGAGGCACATGGCAACCCCGCCTGGAATGTGAGGGCACAGCATGTGGGGAAGCGAGCCTCATCGGGGAAAGACAAGGAAGTGCAGCTGCATGCATCTGCAAGCCCTGATGGGGAAAGCCCAAGTGTGTCTCCAGGATAGCCGAGCTCCAGCTCTGCTCAGAGGCCCAATCTGGCAGAGCCCCAAGCACAAATCTGCTCTGTCCTGGGCGAGTCATGGCCAGACTAGCCTAGCAGCTGGGATTACTTCCCAGGAAGGAGCAGGCTGTGGGTACCTGGGGGACATCATGGGAACCTTCCTGGCCTCAGCTCTGCTCCTGTCTTTATTTGGACCTAGGCCCCAGGCCTCCTTGGGGGTTACCCCCTCCCAGACTATATACATATTGTCATAAGTCCATGGTTTCCAGGGTCAGTCTGTTCCCCAGACACCGCACTTTGGGTCACATGTCCACAGTCTCCTAATGAACCCACCTCCCAGAACCTGTACTGTGGGCTATCTGTACAGTCTCCAGGGAGACCCCACCTCAGAGATCATGCATCTGGGGTCACATGTCCAAAGTCTCCAATGTGACCTCACCTCTTAGACCCTGCACATGGGGTCACATATCCACAATATCCAGGGTGAATGCCCTCGACCCTGGACCTGAGGTCATATTTCCAGTGTCTAGGATGACACCCCTCTGCAGACACGGTACCTGGGGTCACACATCCAGTCTCCAGGGTGACTCCACCCTCAGAACGAACAACTAGGAGTACATATCCACAGTTTAGGGTAACCCCAAAGCCTAAACCTGTAGTCACACATCCATAGAATCCATGAGTACTCCCTCCTAGACCATGCATCCAGGATCACTAGACAACTATCTCCAGGATGACACCAATCCAACCCTGCACCTGGGATCACATTCCACAGTCTCTAGGGTGACACTTCTCCCCAGACCCTGTAGCTGGGGTCATACAGGCACAATCTCTGGGATGACTCCATCCCCCAGGCCCTACCCCTGTGGAAACATTTCCACTATTTGCAGGGTAACCCCACTTCTTAGACCCTATACCTGGAGTAGCATATCCATAGTTTCTATGGTGACCTCCTCCTAAAGCATGTACCTTGGATCACATGTCCACAGTCTCCAGGGAGAGCACCCTCCCCTAAATCTGTACTTTGAATCATTCATCCACAGTCCTCAGGGTGACCCCACCTCCCAGATGAATGAAAGACATAAAAACAGAGTGCTTTTCAGACATCTGTCCATCACCAACTGTCTACATTCTAAGATGTGAGAACTCCAGGTTTGCAAGAGGCCCTAATTTCCAGAGTCATAGGCAGTATATTTCCCTGCATTTTCTGAGCCTTTTGAACCCATTTCTAGCTCATATTGGGTCTTCCCCTGAGGAAACAGGCTTGGGAAATTGTCTAAGAATGCTGAGTACCATACTGTGTTTACCTTGATTAGCTGACATTCTAATGGAAATGATTCTGCAGCAAGGAGTTGCAAGCTGCCTGGTTGCACCAGAAATCAAAAAAGTTTGACTAAACCTATTGATGTTATAAGTAGAAAAACATCATTTGAATGGATTATCAGGCAGCTGCCAGCCCACACCCTCTTAGTGTCAACAGAGAGAAAATGCTAATTTTGCCAAAAAGGTTCGATAACCTCAGTATATGTCCCTTCTGTATCCAAGAATTTTCCAAACAGAACAAAGATCACTGGATCTCTCCTATAGAGATAACTTGATGGAACATTTACTCTGAAGGGTTAGTCTTGATGAAGTGCTTCCCCAAGGCCACAGAAGTGGATCCCAGAACCAAGGTCACCTGTGAATCTGACTGAGTCCCTTGGCAACTGTTGCCAAAAGCCCCTGATCATCACGAACAAGTTTCCTGACTTGCTACTAGACAAAGATTCCCACTCCAGTAAACACCATATGGTGCCTCAGTCAATTACCTAACATCAACCTTTCAGCAGGAATTTTTTGTCTTGAAGCCATGAGATCTGTTGACTTTTCTTAGTCTGTCAGCAGGTTGCCCTGCTGTGCTCACAGTGCCCACATTATCTCTGCTCTTTCTTCTTAATAAAAACTCACTCCATTCTGAAACGTTCTATGTCTGGATATTCTTTTCCAATTCATGCTCAGACTGCCTCAACAATCTCCCATCACTAGGGCCAATTTCATGGATCACACACACCATTTGTTGTCCACTCCCAGCTCAGAGCAGAAAGGCCCTCTCAGCCTGGTCCTTCCCTCTCATGTACCATGCCTGGTCACCAGGAGCTCCTGCTGTTCCTGAGCAGGCTGTCTTCTGTATTCTGGAGAGGGCTGCGTGGTGTCAGGTGGAAGGAACAAGAGGTACCTATGAGGTCTCCCACACAAGCACAACAACTAGTACCCCACTGCTGCCCTCTTTACTCTGGATGGGCTTATTTCAGGGGATGTCCCCCAACATGTCCTTGTTCTCATCTAATCCAAGCACTGCCCATGTGAGAGTAGCTAAGCAACTGTGTGATGACTGCACAGAGAGAATACTTGTTCATTCACACCTGCCAGGAGCACGGTGTTCTTATGGGCAGGTGCCTCCCAGCATATGGGGTTCACCTGGGCAGGTCTGCCACAGGGCTGAGTACCCAGGAACTGCCCACAAAGCCCTCATTTCAGAGCACCCTTAGCCCCTGTGTTGGACAAATCTGACCTTGAGCCCCTCAGAGTAGGACCTGAGGTAACAAACAGCAGTTTCTGGACAGATCTGTGACCCTGGGCTTCACTGTGTGCAGCCTCCTTCCAGCAGGTTTTCCAAAGGCTTCCATTGCACCTTGGCACTGAGTCTGTCTCCATTCACAACCCCTTCTCTCTCTGACCCCTGGGTCCCTCTCATTAGAAGAAGTCCTTCCTGAAACTCTCTCCCAGCTGTAGGCCAGATAAAATGATTATAAAACAAGTCAGAGCTTCAGTGCCATATCCATCCGCACACTCAGGACCCACAGGTGCTCCTGGAACCTTGGCCAGCACAATGAGGCCCATTTTTTGAAACCAGATGGGCAATGATTGGCTGACCTGGCTGGCCTGTCTTTTGCACATGTGCATGAGTTGAGGTGACATAAACTTCCTCAAGTGCCTGAAGCTGTACTTGATGCCGTCTTTTCTGCTTAGAAATTGCAGCACCAGTTTGGTGAGAGAGAGTGAGGGGCCATGGCGTTTCAGGGGACCTGATCTGTGTGGGACCTGGTCTGTTTGCTGGACCTTCTTCAGGAGGTGCATGGCTGTCACTTGCTAAGGATGGACTGCGTCGCCTGTTCCTGCTGTTGGAAATCTTTTCAGGCAGAGGTGAGGAAGCAAGAAAACAGGCAGTGGGAGCAGGACAGGAGGAGTAACTCAGGTAGGAAAGTGGAAAGCTTCCAGAACATCACCCAAGCCAGGACTACCCTGCCTGACCTACAGGTGCAACCTTGGTAAGTGTGCTGTCACTGGAGTGGCTCCAAACACTTTTCTCCAGCCTGTGAGGTCTTTGCACGTACCCAAGTGTTTTACCTGGGAAGTGTGGATGAGATTCAGGAGCGGCTAGCCTGGGGGTCAGCCAGCGTTTACTTAGAGAAGACTCCGTGGGGTCTCCCAGCTACCCACTGAAGACAGTCGTTGGGAGGGGAGTGGGCAGGGAGTGTGGAAGGGCTGCTGGCTTTGCATGCATAAGTCCCCACTGCTGACCATACTCAGAATTGCTCATCCCTGGAGTAAGCATCCTAATTGAGTTTTCACCTGTGTAACTAGTGACTTAATTAGCTATATGAACAGTGATTAAAAAAAAAAATGTCCTCAGTCAGGACTGAGATGTTACACCACATATATCAGTGTAAGAACCTGAGAAAGCATGTCCAGCCAGTACCCCTAGGGGCAGGCTTCAGACTTGACCCCTCAACATTCTGACGTCCAGCTTACTGCTTTAGCATTTCTGAGGGCCCAGTGCTGACCCTAAGGGTTCTGTAATCCAGGCTCCATCTGCCTTTAGTGAGACCCAAACTTCTAAGATCCTACAGAGCAGAATCTGTGTGGGTTCTCTGTGGCTTCTCTAACAAATGATCACAAGCTGGGTGGGTTAAAACAACAGAAGTTCATCCTACCCCAGTTCTGGAGACCAGACACCTGAGATCAACGTGGCACAGGGCTGAGGTCCCTCCAGGGGCTCCAGGATAGGGTCCTTCCTGCCTTTTCCAGCTTGAGGGGCTCCAGGGGTCCTTGGGCTTTGGCCCCTTCTCGCCCATGTCTCTCTCTGCCTTTAAGAGGCTCCTCCTCTGTGTCCTCTTTTGTCTCTTCAAAGGACTCTGTCAGTTGGATTGAAGGTCACCCTAACCCTAGATGACCTTATCTTGATATCCTTAACTACATCTACAAAGACCCTTTTCCCAGATATGGCCCTGTTCTTCGGGGATGCATCTTTGGTGGCCACCATTCATCCCATTCTCTGTGTATCAAATAGCCCTCATTTCAGGAGATCACCACAGGGCCATATAGATGGGTGCAGACAGTGGCCACACACATGGAGTCTGGAGAGAATGAGGCCCTTGGAGTCACCTAGAACGGATGCAGGCCTGGCTTCATCAGGCGAGGAACATCACAGGGAGAAGAGGGGCATGGTCTTGTCCAGGCTTCAAAAGGAACACGTTGGGGTGGGGTGTGAGATGCACCGTGGGGGCAGGGAGCTTCATCAGGGCCTGGTGGAGGGGTTAGGCTTGGGCCAGGTCTGTGGATGTCGAAGGGACTTAGTGTGGGGGTTGGCCATATGCCCTGGAGGAGGAGCTCACAGTCATTGGGGCACAAGGAACTGGGAACCTGGGGGGGCCTCAGTGTTCCTGAACCTGAAGAGGATACATTAAAATTTTACATCAATTCATGCTCCTTCTGCCTCTGTAACTCAGCTTGGTCCTTGAAGTCTGGATCATGTAGGTTATGCAGTCTCAGAAAGTGGAGACTTACAATCCTTGGAGCTTGAGCCTGCCTCCCTCACCCTTGCCCTGGCCCCTGCAAACCTGCTTGATGTGCCTGTCCATGATAATGCAAAGCCTGTCTCCCTGACACTCCTCCTCCAAGTGGAACTCCCCACTCTACTGGAGGACTTCCAGTGGCTGTGCTGCCAGGACTCTGTCCTCCTCAGGACCTGCTGAGGCTTCAGCTTCAGGACAGTGTGAGGTTCAGTTTAGGCTGACAGGACCCATGTGGTTTCAGCTTTGGAACATGGTGGGGTTCAGCTCAGGTGGGGGGAAGTCTTGCCTCCTCAGAACCCATTGGAGCCTCAGTTTTGGGGCATTGTGGGGTTAAGTTCAGGCCGACAGGAGATGGGTCACTGCCAGGAGCCAGCACAGGAGATCCCACCCATGACCAGGTCATGTGGAGAGGCCTGATGGGCAAGGTGAATCGGGCCTCAGGGGTTCCCCCTGGAATTTCCTGAGCATCCACCCCCCAAAAACCAGAATCTGCCTGCTTTACTGTGTTATGCTTTCCACCTACTCTTCTGACATTAACAGGGGGCTGCCCTCATCCAAGGTAAGGAGCAGCAGCTGTAATTTGCTGGACCAGCCATAAAGAGATACCCCACACCCAAGGTAAGAGAAACCCAAGTAAGATGGCAGGTGTTGCAACAGGGCATCAGAGGGCGGACACACTGAAACCATTCTCACAGAAAACTAGTCAATCTAATCAGACTAGGACCACAGCTTTGTCTAACTCAGTGAAACCAAGCCATGCCTGTGGGGCAAAACAAGACAGGCGGGTCATGGTGGAGAGGGCTGACAGAACGTGGTCCACTGGAGAAGNGTATAAGAGACAGGTGGGGGAGAAGGGAGTTCCTAGAACCAGTTATCCACAGATACTGAGGAATAACTGGATTTTTAAACCTCAGCTCCTCCCCCATTGACAGTAGCATCATTCGTCACATGTTCTAGATTTTTGAGAATTAGAAAAGAATCCTAGAAATTATCTCATTCATTTTACATTTTTCAGGAAAACCTGATAAGACATGGAAGTCTCACAACCAGTTAAATGGTTAGGCTATTAGTAAATAGTCTCTTGACTCCTGGTCTAGTACTTTTTTCTGTAATGTTGTACAAACCTGCTTCTTTAAATGAGGTTTAAAATGAAGAATTTTTGTCTCAGCATTGATTTGATTTTCTTTATACCTAGGATGTAAGAATTAGTAATAAAGTACCATTTTCTTCTACTAATCAGCATTTTATATGCAATAAATTTGTCAAACAACATGACTGTATTGTTTTACTGATGATAAAAAAGCCTAGATTTTGTTTGCTTTGGCAAGTGACTCATTCCATCATTGTTTAAATTTAGATAGTATTTTTTTAGGAAGATGTTAGTAAATTTTGTTGCGAGAAAAACAATTTTTAAAATGATCTTTGTTTTTTAATCCTTTTTAACTAACAGCAAGAAGTTGAGAAGTTTACAGACCTAGAGAAACTCTACCTCTACCTTCAGCTGCCTTCTGGTCTCAGCAATGGAGAGAAAAGGTATATTTCTTCTTGTCTTTGCCTTACAGTGTTTATATGTGTGTTGTGGTTGTTACTATTTTGCACTATTCCTAAAATCATCAGAAAATGACTGGCAAAACAGCAGATATTTTAGTCTTTGATCACATTTGGTTAAGTGTTTACTCATAGTTTTTGCTAATTTATTTGTGTACCTGGGTACATTTGTGTACCTGAATCAGTCAGTTCAGTTGCTCAGTCGTGTCTGACTCTTTGTGACCCCATGAACCGCAGAACGCCGGGCCTCCCTGTCCATCACCAACTCCTGGAGTTTACCCAAATTCATGTCCATTGAGTCTGTGAGGCCATCCAACTATCTCATCCTCTGTCATCCCCTTCTCCTCCTGCCCTCAATCTTTCCCAGCATCAGGGTCTTTTCCAATGAGTCAGTTCTTCATATCAGGTGGCCAAAGTATTGGCGTTTCAGCTTCAACATCAGTCCTTCCAATGAACACCCAGGACT